>JANHZU010001410.1:174916-193496 GCA_032468055.1 Acrochordus granulatus | reverse complement strand
ACTTCCTGGAGATTGAATCGGGAGTCTGAAGTCTCGGGAGTTCCATCTCTTGAATGCCTTTCACTTAATTTACGCTGTTTACACAATGAGAGAGAGGGGCTCATTGTGCTCAGGATTCTGGTGAGGTCAGTCACACGCACAGTAATGGAATAAACTGCATGCGGCAGAGTCGGCAGAACACGCCTGTGTGCTTGCCGTGTCGGCAGAACTGTCGCGCAGAGTTGCTGCCTGAACGAGAAATACAGAGCGTGCTGACTGATGACGTGCAAGTTATCACGTGAAGTTTGCTTGTCGTGTGAGTCACGGCTCGTCTAGTGGAATAAATTTTATTAAAATTTTTTGCTCGTCCTGCGGGTTTCACATCGTGTGAGTTACTCATCTTGTGAGGTACCACTGTATTTAGAATTTACAAGGATAGATTCTCCACAGCTGTTTTTCTGAACATGTGCCTGTAATGGATTTGGGTCAGTTAAGAATTCTTCAGAATATTTTGAGTTTTCAATAGTATTTTCAGATCCCTTTATTCGTTTCAGATTAGTGACTTTTGCGTACTTCCTGTTTAGGCAATATATCAGAGCATAAAGACCCTTTGGCTAAGGGACGTACTAGAGTTCAAACAGGCTCTACTGAAGCAACAGGACTGACGGTGTCCACATCAGCCATACTTGAAAGTTCAGTTCAGACTCAGCAACCTTGTTCTGTCAAGGCTTCCTTATCCTCTGACATTTGCTCTGGAGTAGCTTCTGTAGGAGGTGATGTCCGTGGAAATTCTGGCCAAGGTGATTTTATATCTTTAGACTCATCCATTTATTCTGTGCTTAAAACAATTATTTTTCCACAGAGAAACAAAATATGTGTTAAAGTGGGAAAAGTTTCAGGTTTTCATTTTGTTTTATTTACTGATTAGATTTCTAACCACCTTTCCTCCAGGACCTCAAGGTGGTATACATAGCACTTAATGCTCCAACTTTTCCTTACAACAAGTCTGTGAGGTAGGTTTAGCTAGAGAGCATGTCCAGCCCAAACTCACCTAAAGAAACTTCACGTATTGATTCAAAGCCTGTAGAAATGATGCTAATTGTGATACAAATAGAAAAGTTACTGATGTAAATCATTCTAATAGCAAATTCACTGAACATACAAGGGGTAGATTACCTTACTAGTATCCATTTTGAAAATGGGTCATGAAAGAAAAAGCAGTTGAGAGTAAATGAAGAATGTAGTTTCTGTTAGTGGTATCGAAGAACCAGTAGAGCATAGAGCGCTCTTAAAAAAAAGAAAAGATCAGAAACATTTATGTTTACTAATTCTGCAGATGCAAAATTTTTTGGATTAAATTGTATTATTGGTCTGTAAAAATGTAATTTAGGAACAGTTACTCTTTAATCACATTACATGAATTTTGGCTTTACTAGAAGGTCTATTACTTCCTGGAGAAAATTTCACAGAGTCATAGCGCTGTTACTCTTATGGTGTAGCTTCATCATGGTAGGGTGGCAGTAGCTGTTGCAAAGTTTAAGGACAATTATAAACAGTCACCTCTGTTTCTGCATGTTCTGCCCAACTAATCCTATAAAGTATCTATTTTCTTCTGTTGTTTTCACACCTTTTTGCTTATAGCCAATGAATTTACTCCTCTGGGGCAAGGTTAAAATGGAGGTGTGGATGATTAACTAACAAAGCTGATATGACTGATGGTGACATCTAATCGCAGCTATTTGTACTTTATAAGTGTCTTTGTTTTCTTCCCTTTATATTCATTTGCAGGCTGGACGGTTTTCCACCAAACGTCTGAGAGAGTGACCTATAAATCTAGTAGCAAACCTCGTACCAGATTCCTCAGTGGACCTGTGTCTTTGTCCATCTGTTTGTATTTGTTCTTTTGTATTTTATCACAGCCCATCTTTCTTTTGTCATCTTTTTCAAAATTCATTTCCATCAAATTTATCTAATATGCTTAGCAGGAAGCCCCTTCTTGTAGACAATCACTTCTCCCCTCCCTTTTTTTAAAGTAATCATCTTAATTTAATTTATTTTGTTTTATATGGAAAGCTTTTGAACACTGCTTTTGGCTCATGCCTGGGTATCAAAAGCATGTGTGGAAGATCTCATCATTTATTCTATAGTCTTATGGTAAATTCTATCTTGGACGTACCTTTATGTGATTTTACGTTGAAGTAATTTTTAATTTGCAATGTGACAGTTATAAATGTCTGCTGTCCTGATTCCGGTGATACCAAATCGTAACCCAGTCTTCTGTAGACGAATGGTCTCTTTCACACATGCTTGGACTACGACGACATGCATGTAGCAAGCTGATTCAATTCTAGAAGGTCACTGAAGGGTAGAACGTCTGCACAAGGGCTGTATTCAAACAATATACAGTACTGTTTATATCCACTTTGTTGTTGTTGTTGTTATTATGTTATTTTTCCTGTCCTTTGCATGTAGAAATGCTGAGAAATGCTCCTGCTAGCTCTTTAACATCATTTTTTCTAGGCAGTATTTCCCTTCCATTGTATATTTTGGGTTACGTTAAATGAATTTTCTTAAATGTGACTGGAAAGTACAATATGGCTTTTATTAGACATTCAACTAGCTGGAGCACTTTACTCAGTTAATTTTTATTATGACCTTACATGACCTCAGAGATGAAGTCAACAAGCAGTTCATCAAAGCATAGAATAAATTACAATTCCTAATGCCACTCAGAATAGTCTATTGATACCATGTCCAGATGCATCTCGAACTAGACTGTTCTTGATTGTATGATTATACAAATTGGCTATTCAACCAGTTTTCACAAATATTTATTTTCAAGATTATTTTTGTAAAACAAATGCTTATTGTAAGGCAAAATACTTTTGAGATATTTTGGTACAATAAGGCTATATTGTACTAATGACAAAATCTAGGCCAGAGTTACAAGTAATATAAAATAATGCCAATATAGAGATAGGTATTGAGATAAATATTTAGTTAACATTCAGCAAATTCAGTATTCATTTTCATCAAACTTTTATCATTGGAATTATACATCTTTATCATTATTACAAAGGTACAAATCAAAGGCACAAAACTACTTAAAATTCATTCTTGCTTTCCATTTTTAATAAAATAATTTAAACATCGTTACATTTATAATGAAAGACCTTTTAAATATTTGTATACATCCTAGTATATGAAAACAATGATATTAAAATTCAGCTATAATTTCAAGACAGACTGATCTGATATTCTTGGATTATTTGCCATATAAAACTTGTTTGGTAGTTATATGTGGTATTCCAGGCATGGTATGCATGCAGAAGATCCAAATTCATTGTCTGGCATCTGCAAGAAGAATTGGAAAAATTATTCCCTAGATCTTGGGTCAATTAGTGCTAACTGCTATTAACAGTTGCGGCAGTTGCTCACCGTCTATCATACTAGTTGAAAGGAACCAATGATATGACCCAATATAAGGCTCCTTCCAGTATAAATATATTCAGCATGATATATTCAGTTGTTTTTTACAGCTGAACTGTAAACACCAGTTGTTAATTTTATGGTACCAGTCTATAAATGCAGTTATTAACTGCATTTGGTCTGTAGACCAATATGATAAAGATAGCAAAGAAATGGTTTTATTCTTACAATTATTCATCTTGTAAGACTCATCATCATATGAGTCTTCCAGTTCTTAGTAAGTATCTCACAAATTATAGGAAATTCTCAGGTTGGCTTTTACCCCTAAGCTGTGAAATTATTGATTTATGAGGTACAAAATGAGTCACTGAATTTTATTGGGAACACCAATTGACATCTGATGAACCAGCAAAATCATGATTATATTCTCCTCACACTTTATGGACACACGCAAAGGAAATGAAATTCTGTAGGTTACTTTGTAAAGTTGAAAACAAACTTCCACATAATACATTGAAATCTTATAAAATCTGGAAAAATATTTTTGGAAAAAAATAATTTATAGTAATTTGAGTAGAAACTGTTCTCTTTTATAAAAATATATGCAGCATTTAAATGTGTTCATAATGCCTTGGGAACATTCATATGAATTATAAATTCAAAATCTAATTATATTGGCATCTTGACTGTATATTCTCTTAAAACTAATTTATGGTATAATACTCATTTTAAAGACTGGACTTTAAGTACAAAGGTAACAAATCATGGAGGAAGTTTCTTCCATAGTCAATAAGATTGTTAAGGAATTATTGTCTTGTAAATAACTAAAATCACATTTGCATATTTTAGCATAAGGAAGTACTCAAAAGAGACTGCTGAAAAACCATTAGTTATAGGAAAATATGTTAAATTTATGCAAAGTGTTTAAGTGGTCTTATCACTCACTTTGGCCCCTCTTTCCAGAAGGTCCCATCTACAATTAAAGACTGCACTGATATTTATCAAACAGATGATACAGAGATAGATGATTGATAGATATCAACTAATTGAGAGATGTATTATGGAGGAAGTTAGATCTAATCATATGTCCATTATGGAAGTATTTATGCTGTTCTTTCTTTACCATATTTTGCTTCTCATATGAAGCATAAAACTTAAAGTAAATTATTATTTTGGAGCTAGGCCCATTTAATGTGTCACATCAGCAGACATCAGTGAATCTATAGTCTGATTGTATTGTTCTGGCACTAAAATAAGTGCCATGATATGCGCTAGCATTATGGAGTCTACTGTTCCTACATGATTAAGGATTAACAATATGGTGCTTGAATGTAAGAACCACCAGCATCCACACCAAAATGAGAAAACAATTGTAGTGGCATAAATGCTGCCAATATGCGCTTGCATCCTGACTTCTGACATAAGTCATGGCATCTACATGATGATGTCATAATGAAGATCTCTCCCTTGGTTAAAGATAATAAAATATCAATAAAATTCAGCACAAGTCCAATTATATGAGCATTAGAGTTTTCTTTCTTTCTGAAAGATTGCTGTGTACAACACTCAGGCTAATCAACACCATTGAGGTATATATATATGGACATGCACAGACATGTATACAGGCATTACTATCAAAGTTTGGAATAGTGGTGTTTGCATGCAAAGATAAGTAATTATTCTATCATATGAGAAACCACTTAATTCATGATGGTGAACAGCAAGTTGTGAGATTTTGCACCTAATAATAGCCCTCTGTGATACCACTGTGGTGTTACAAGGATAAATTCTATCCTTTTAGATAAATAAAACAAAAAAAGAACATTTAAACCAGCTGGAACTAGATCAATTAATAACCTCCCACTATGAGCAATGAGAGGAAGTTCTTACAAACTGATAAGGAGAATAAATTGATTTATTTGTTTTGTCTTCTCAACCTTTTGTTGACATACCTTGCATTCAATTGACTACTCTTAATTCAATAGTAGGTTTTTCTACCCAACTTATCAAATAATAAAGATTGATACAAAATGCTGTCTCCTATACAGGAGAGCTGTAAGAGTTCGTACACATTTTGATGATAAGATCAAGTAATTCATTGTCTTGCATTTCAATATATACTTCCAATTTGATGGGTCTTAGTTCTGCAGAACTCAGTCTAAAACCCGAAATAGAATTCTTGCTGCCAACTTTTTTTTATTTTTAATCATTAACTCAGCGAAGTTAAGAGGTATACCATATTGTGCATATAGAATAGATTTAGAAGCAACATTGATTAGTACTATTGTATGTAATGAAACATGATAGAAGCCAATTAAACATTCTGCAGTGTTGATTTTCATAGCATAAATTTTTATAGGCTTTGAGCTGCCCCATTATTTCTTCTTTTACACCTGAACTGCTGACTTTCTGTCTGTTCCTTCTTGCATAATGGTTATTTTTTTTATTGTTTAAAAATACAGAAGACTGTCCATCAGACTTTTTTTAAATTTTCCCCTTTTTAGTCTTGCCTAACTCTATATATCTTCTATCATTTTACCTTGTAGGGTCCACTCTGAAACGACTATGTCTAGGCAAAGATCACAGTAGTAGTAACTATCCCTCTCTCTTTTATTTTTGGCTTTTTGGTATTTATTTTTGAGCATGGGCTGCTTTCTTTAAATATAATCTAGCTGTTTATTTAACAGCAGACTGCATTGATGATGGCATTTAAACTATGCTGCTTATGAATTAAATGTAGTTTTGCATGTCAGTACTGTTTTTGGTGCATGCCTGTTGCAAGATCATCATAATTTCAGTATGTACATGTATATTTTTAATGAGATAAAGCTGAGTCATATGCTTGCTAATTCACTTGGCTTCCTTATAATGCTCTTTTGTGGCTGGCTGACTAATAGAGTTTAATAGTTCCTCTCATCTGTTGAAATGCTTGAAGTACTGAACAGTGGCTGAGATTTAAATTGTGGGGGAGCACTTTTCACTGTTCTATTTTCAAAGAGGGTAAGAATTCACATTAGTTCAATGCACGACAGGTTTCAAAGAAAGGTATAAGGTTTTATGTAAGCAAAATTAATATTAATAGTGTTGCTCATGTCTCTGCAAATTTACAACAGAAATAATCAGTATGTTTGTTCATTGTATGTAATATTTCAAATATAAGTATGAACTTTCTTGCTTCAAATTTTGGTCTTTTCAAAATTAGGATTCATGCTTTTGAAAAAACTGAAAAAATATTTCAGACTCATCAATCAATTAATACTGCTTTGTTCCTCTTTCTACTTAATTGGTTTTAATGCCTCTACTGCAACACATTTTGACTAATGGTTTCAACAATAGCTGTCCCAATTTCCAAGATGTATGATGTTTAAATATTTTAATTAGATTAAATATATTTAGTTGCCACATTTAAAGTCTTTCAGATTATGGCTCCTTGTGTCATAATTACTACCAATTTGAAAGTGGACTTTTTCAAAGAAGAATTAAAATCTTTAAACCACATTTCATTTCAGAACAGAATTGAGATACTTGAGAATTCAGCAGAAATACAAAAAATGGCTGCAAAGATACTTCTGATCCAATTACAATTTAAGGGAAAAAAACAGGCTTCTGAGGCAAGAAGATATAATTTATCTTAGCTAAGCTAAAAATCTGAACAAATCAAAGTAAAATTCCTCTGAACATATGTTTAAACATTTGTTTGTGCTACTAGAGGGCCATTTTGAAGCAAAAAAATGTTCTTCAGAAGAAGCAGCCAAGTGAAAAATCTTATTTCAGAAATATTGTGAAATGTTATGAGCATACCAAAAGACAATACTTGTTTTTATCTATGTACATAATTGATTCATACCTTTCTATGATCTTTTAGGATCTTCAGCAAACAGTCTTGTAGCATTTCCAGATCCTCTGCCACAAACCACTGTACAGGTTCAGGTACAAGCCAACAACAGTAATAACAAGAAAGGAACCTTCACAGATGATCTCCACAAATTGGTGGATCAATGGACAAGCAAAACTGTGGGAGCTGTACAAGCAAAGCCATCCTTAAACCAACTTAAACAGAATCAAAAACGGCAAGACATGGAGCCAAAGGGTAATCCCATGCAGACACAGAATGAGACCTGTGGAGTAAGTGGCACTCCTTGAAGAGCATTACATTTTACTTTGGGTCTGAAAGCCATTGCAAAACTGATGTTTGGAGGAGGACATAAGCTTAAAAAAGCATATCCATTTAAAATCCATTTCAGTTCATTGACTACTAAAAATAAGAATTTTTATCGACTTGGACTTGACAAGATATGTATGGATCAGTATATAACTTTCTGCAAACTGAAAATTGTGGAAATAGTTTATACATAACAATACATTCACTGGTAATCAAATATTGCTTGTTTTAAATTTAAACAACATTGATGAAGTTTATGTATTTTTCCCAAAAGTGTCATTAATCCTGTAGTTGGTATATTGGCAGCAGTTGTGGGTTTTGCAAGTGACTGTGCCAATAGCCCATCTTCAGATTGGAGTAGTGACAACTATCAATATGATCCTACATAAATCTACTCAAAAGTAAGTCCCTTTTAGTTCAGTGGCTTGAAATTTTACTTTGAAGAATTAACACTTATCAAGTCTGACTGAATACAGTGAGGATTTTTTAATAGAATGCTTTAGATTTCATTGTAAATGATCACTTTGAAGTTCATATGTGCATACAATTTCATATAAAGGAATATATTTCAATATACCAGAGTGGCTTAAAGTAAAAGATGGATATAAGGTATTCACTTCACCATAAATTCATGATTCATTTTCTGTGCTTTAGTTTATCATTTTCAATCATTGTTCCTGAATGCATGTAAAATATATGCAAAATTAGAGCCATAATACTATGGCTTGAACCAATTATTTTCCCCTTTCCTTCTTTCCCACCTACAGAATTCAAACACAGTTGTTGCAAGCAAGGCTGTTCCAATTGTTTCTGAACTTGATATTTGAAATAGAAAATAAATTAGATCCATTCTCTGTAGTATATAAGAATGGGGCAATCCTTTTTCACTGACAGCATTGTATACTTGTGGGTTCATCAAGTCATAAATTATGTGCCAGGGCCACTGAATCAGGGAAGTGTACTTATTTATTTATTTATTTGTATTTATGCAGAAATGTGTATATTATCTATTCCATAGAAGAGATGCATGAGAGAAGAACCTTAATATATTTAAAAAGGAGAAGAAACATCTAATGAGTGTTGTTTATAAAGTATCAAGTGGTTTGTTTAAGCTACCTTGCTAGAATTTACTTTTTAGTTCTCTTTTACTTCTCTTGGATTCCCTTGAGAGATTATTGATGCTTTTTTTTGGCTTCCACAGAATCTGAAATGCAGTAAATATAAAGTTAATCATTTAACAAAAAACAATAGCATTGGAAGGACAGAGATGTATTCATATTTGTCTATGAGGAGCTACCTGTCCTTCATTAAAATAATTAAAATAGAAAACCTTTAAAATCTCTGAATTTGAAACTTAGTTCATTTTCATAATTTTAATTAAAAGTTTCATTTCCATAATAGTGATTTCACAGGCTTCTGATATTTCACATAAAAAGAGGTAGATTGTACTACTAAGAGAAAATGAAAAAAAGGATAGAGCAAGTATGGAGGTCTGCCTTAGCTACAAGAAAAGTTCCTAGAAATTCATATATTTTTATTCTCATTAACTGCAAATGGTTATTTGCATATGGATAATGCTCTTTTTGAACACCACACAGCCAATAATAACACAATAATCCAATTCTAAAAAAGTACATGTGATGAAATTACTGTTTTCTTAAGCTCTGAAGCACCAATACAGTCAGTGCAAAAACATTATAATGACACAAAGGTTCTTAAAGTTGTGAAACCCACTAATTGAGAGTTCTCTATATCATCAGTCAACTAATTAAATGGAAGAAGTAGGCTTGTACTTCTCAAAGCCCAAGGCCACATGAGGATAGCACTTCAGTAACCATAGATTGCAACTGAACCAGCCCTTCACATTTATTCACCTGATACAATCAGGAGGTAAATAAAGTGGTGCTAAGCATTTGCAAAGCATGTCTACACAATCTAGTGAGATCTAAGAAAAGATAAAGGCTGAAAAGTACTGTACCAGAGGAAGACATAATTTTTATTATCAGGTTTTGTACATTCTTACAATATAAATGTATACATAATTGCTGTGCAAGCAAATCTGATCATGAAAGTTGAATGCATGCTGTTTCAATGCAAATGTACTATTCTTTACCGTACACTATAAATACTATATGTGTTATTTTTATTCAACAAATAGCACTATTCCTTTTAGCATCATCCTTTTCTCTAAGAAAAAAAGTTTGTATATTTTACTTGAAAAAGCTGGTGACTCTTGGATCCGTTTCATAAAATCTTAGAAGAATCTTCTTGTCCTGTTTTATTTGATATCCAAAACAGATTAGTCAGTGTTGCTCACACTGTGGCTAAACAGAAATTACTTCTCTTTGCTTCTGTTGCAAAAGGAACGTCTACAATAAACAGCATCATTTTTCAGCCCAGCTGAACACCTTGAACAGCCAGCAGTGATGTGTTGTTTTGTTTTCAGCATCAGTCATGCACAAAGAGGGACACAATGCTCATTATTCTTTGGATCTAATGTAGCATATAACTGATAGTGGTGATAGCTCATGAGTCCATTATATGGGAAACTTTCACTAATACTGTTTAACCTGGCAAGTAACAACTATTGAAACAAAATTGTAAGAACTACATGTTAAAAAGCTGCTGATTAGTAGATAAATATGAACTAAATACAACTATATAACATGCATGTGCGCATGCACACAGGTACATGCACACAAGTACACAAACTTGAGTGTAGCTAATCAGGTAAGATAAAAGAATTCCTGTGTGGTTGAAGGATGGAGAAAAAGAATAAATGCAATATAAATTAAGGCTTGTAGAAATCCAATGGTTTATATCTAAAGGTACTTATAGTCCACAATTACTGACCATAGTTGGGACCAGCAACTCCATTGCTAAGTGACATGGTAGTAAAATGAAAAATCACAAGACTGCATATGACTTACAACATCAGTTGGGGCTGCAGCTATTAAGCAAATCACAGCAAGTTATTAAGTGCAATGTTGACATGGCTGTGACTTGTAACTTCCTGCTGGATTCCCCATTGATTGTGCTTGTTGGAAGCCAAGATTCTAAATGGTAGTTGTGGTTGCAGGATACTGCAACTGTTGTAAATGTTGGTTGCCAAATACCTGAATCGTAATCATTAGACATGGGGATGCTGCAATGGCCACAACTTTGAGGACCAACCATAAGTCTCTTTGTTCATTGCTGTCTTAACTTTGAATCATGGCTAAATAGGGTCAGTAAATGAGGACTACCTGTATTGCCTTGGGAACAGGATAATGTTTGAGTAGCATTTGGAATTTTGAAGGGGAGCATAGTGTTGAGAATGGACTGTAACTGAACAAAATAAAACAAGCATTTTAAGATTATTTTTGTTTTATGAATGATAAAAGGCCACATTCTTCAAATATAACAATGGGTAGTCTCAGATACAGATTAATATCCCATTCACAAAGAAGGTATTTGCATCAATCATATTGGAGCATTGTGATACGGACATGTGCACACTGGCCATGTGAAAAAATAGCTTATGGGTCAAATTCATAGAACAGTGATAGTTTACACTGGATAGATACTGTAGAAACATACTTGATGCAGAAAGCCCACATTCAAGACCTTTGCAGACCTCTGGCCCTGACCATTGATAGTCACTACTGGATGCAAGCAGAAAAAGTTAATGTTCATTGTCAATTGATTTCTACAAAATCTAAACACACTTGGAGCACAATCCTAGTTATATACACTGAGACATAAGTTGTTTGAAAAAAAAATACACTCATATGGAGATGCCAGCATTTTTATAGCATTGTCTTCCTGTATCTGAAAGAGGGATCAAGGTTAATTTAAAATCTAACCACCAAGTACCTAAAAATGTAGAAGTTAAAACTCGGGTCATTATAAAGGCTTTAATTGGTTAATTTTTTATTTTTCATACCTGTCCTAGCTCAAGAAGCCCACAATAGAAAGTAAAACACAAATAGTGCAAATATTGAAAAAGCATTAAAACACTATTAAAGATAACTCAGATCACAGAGGACTGGAAGGCTTCTTGGGGAACAATTCTTCCAACCTTCTCCCAATGCAAGAATCTACTACTCTGACATCCCTAACAGCTATTCATCCAGCTTCTGTTTAAATATCTGCCCTGAAGGAGAGTTTATTCCCTTCCAAGGCTGTTTCACTGTTGAAGAGTTCTTGCCATTGAAACATTTTTCCTGATGTCCAACCAAATTTCACTTTCTTATCATTTAAACTCTTTATTGTCCTGACTTCTAGAAAAAAAACTCTGAGCAATTCTGCCCCATGTCTTCTATGACAGGTCCCCAGCTGTAGTTCTTTGGGCTGATAAATGTGAAATCCAGATTTCTTTCCATCTTTTCAGGTGGCTCTAAATCTATTCTTCTATCCTTTGGACCCTCTTCCTTTGCAGTCCAGTTAAGTACCTTGACTTTTTATTCTCTCTGTCTTGTGCTTTTTTAACTTTCTGGTTTTTTTTTATCTAATCTCTTCCCTTTCCTTGAGCTTCTGTTGCCTACACCTCCTTCATACTTTCTTATGCTTTCAAGAGCTTTGCATATTTTCTCTTCTTTTTAATCCAGATCTTTCCTGGACTATCTGATTTGGCTAATATCTTTCAAAATACTGTTTAGCCATAAGAGTTTCTGTCTCTTTTCATCTCTGATGAAGACCCTTGCATTTGGTAATTCCATTATTGTGGCCTAATCAGACATTAACCATAGATATTGTACAATATTGTCTTAACTTTGAATGATGACTTGCCATTTCATGTGACTTGTCATTTATTCATCTGTCTCCCTAACTGTAGCAAAGAACTGAAAACTATTGGTGTGATTGAATTACCATCAATCTGCAGTTAAAAGTCATGTGTGAAAATAGAGAAACAGTAGTTTCCCTTCCTCCTATGATGCAGTGCATTCTGGAACTAGAAATCAATCAAAACAGCATGGGTAGTGGCCCAAACATTGCAGATGAAAAAGAGCTGAAAATAATCAAAACGCACATTTCTGTTTTATAGATAGCTGATTCAATGAAAAGCCACCTACGGTATAATGGGTGTCGTAGTAGGTGATGTCATAAAAATAATATTGAAGCCAACAAATCTCTCCTAGTTTCTTCCTAGCACCTGAAGGATTTTTTTCCTGGTATCATAAATCAATTGTATTTTTCCTCAGCTCTGAATTTTCCTGGAATAATTATTTGCAAATTGGTCAACAAACAAAGCAGTTCTGAAATAAATCAGATGGTGTTTTATATAATGTACATATAAGTTGACTGCACATCATTAAGAACATATCAGGTTTAGTACTCGGATGATGGATGATCACAGTCACATCTTATTCTACAACTGCAAAATCCTTGCTTAATGACCACTTATTCAGCAACCATTTATACTTAGGATAGTTGCAGTGTCCCTGTGGTTATGTAATTGCTATTTGCCACCTTTTTTGCTTGCTTCCTATAAGCAAAGTCAATGGGGAAGCTGAATTTCCATCACTAAGCAGTAGTCACATGAACTGTTTTATGACTACATAGCTTAGTGATGGAAATTCCAGTTCCAGTTCCATCATTAAGTGAGAACTTCTCTGTATAGAGAAGTTTTTTTGAAATGAATTTTTATAGGTAGAGTCTAATTAACTAAGAGTAGAATTTGCCTAGAATTTTAGGCTAATGTAAAAAGTTGAAGTTTATACATCTAATGGGCGCCAATTTTGGGAGTAGATAAACATTTGTAGTGACACAAAGGACAGGCCCATCTGAATTATCATGAGCCAAATCCATCCTGCAAAACAACTTTTATTTGTCCTTAAACAGCTTTTCCAAATATGTTAAAAGGTCACAATAGTATATGTAGTGAAATAACTATTATTTTCAAAAAGTTCTGAGTACAGTCACTTCTGTAGAACATCTGTTTTTGTACTTTGCTGCAGATATAGAATATGATTTCCACACATGTTGTCATTCTGCAGTCTGACCAATATTCCTCAGATAAGAACTGATGGCATTTCCCTTTGTTAAGGTATTGAGGGAAAGAAGCAGCACAATATCTTGCTGATTTAATTTAATTACTTCTCCAATTTAGCATTAGTCAGAAAAATGCATATTTCAAAACCTCTATCTGGAGAATGAAGTATTCTTAGAAAGCATAAATTATTTATCTTTGCTCTGCTAGCAAGACTTGATATCTTGAGTTGGGACAATTATCTTAGAACTGTTTTTCGTCAGCAGCAACAAAACCCATCCGTTTCTTGAGAAAATTCTCTTAAACCCAGAATAAAAACATGCAGTATTTTAGAAGAAAAATACCAATAAATGTTTTTCAGATTAGTATTTCGTATCGCTAATCTTAAATGCAAACACTAATAAAATCCTAGAGCTAGGTGAAAAGATTAGGAAGACAAGATGATCAGGTGGGAGAGGTTGCCATAGACCTCTCCAAGGGCCCACTGAAGTTGTGACAATTCTGGTGAGCATTGTGGGGAAAAGTCTAAAACAGCATTCATAAGAGATGAATGAAGCAAAGGGGAGTTCATTTTACACTGAAGTTATAAATTAATATAACCTAGGCAGCCCCTGACCTCATGCACAAGAATTCAAATTCTGCGTCAGGTTGTGAGTCAGATCTCGCAATCAGCCAGTTAAAGAGCTGCTAACGTGAGCATAATTCTACAGAAACATTCAGAGAATGAAGACACATTTACATCACCATTCCCTAGGGTGTTTTGCTTTTCTTCATGTACTTTTTCAGTTTTAAAATGATCAATCCCTGGGTGTAATTATCAACCTGACTTTACATTTATAGACCCTGGGATTTGCCTCAAAAAATGTTCTTCAGGAGAAGGTGTTAACTTAATGGAATCACTGTCAAAAGTTGTAAATTACTTATGAAATCAAAACCTTCTAACCAAATCCATAGGGGACCAAGCAGCCCTTTGGTCTATATTTAACCTCATAGTTCTCAACATGTCAGCTTCTCTCAGTGATCAGAAATTTCTTTCATCCAGTTTAGCTATGCCTAGATATGCAACTGCAAGAACTCT
This sequence comes from Acrochordus granulatus, assembly GCA_032468055.1. Lineage (NCBI taxonomy): Eukaryota > Metazoa > Chordata > Lepidosauria > Squamata > Acrochordidae > Acrochordus > Acrochordus granulatus. The sequence continues at coordinate 178,877 of JANHZU010001410.1, read as the reverse complement.
GTATCTACGTGCAGATGTGTATTCAATTAGTGGAAACCCATCTGGGAGAGAGTTTAAAGATGCTGCAGAGTAATTTAAGAGATACAGGGAAAGAGTTACCTTCTTACTACAATGAGTTGCTTTGGAAACTTGTTATAACATTTTATAGATGGCTAATTTTCCAGATTTAGCCATCAACAATTTAAAATGTGCATAGCCAAAAAGTTGTCCAGTTGAAATCGGATAGGTGCTGGAGAAATGGCAAGTGTTCCTTTAAGGAAAGCAGTGATTTGTCATATTGATTTGATATCAGTTCCTGCAGAGGGAAATGATGATTATTTTGTGGGGGGTCCTCCATGCTTAAAATGCATTGGATTCAGCTAGAAGTCCTTTGGTGTGTGTAAGGTGAGAAGCAATTTTATTAGAGCTCCACCCAGAGAAGGAGTTGTGCAGCCATCTTCTCATTGGCCTTTTCAGCCACAGGAGGGAGCATGTCCAGCACGTACACAGGGTGAAAGAGATAGGTTGATGATGGTAATTTCTATGAACTGCTCTTTTGTAAAAGAGGAAACAAGAATTACAGCTGCACTTTCTTATGTTTGCTTTTATAGGTTAATGCAGCAAGAACAGGAATGGGGAAAAAGTGTGTTGTTCCAGTGACTTGTCCACTGTCAGCTGCATTAACTTCTGGAGTCCCATCATCCCAGCCAGTGCCTATGCCAGGTACTCTCCTAACTGGCCCAGTCAAATCTTATGTGATGCCTCTTGGTCAGTATGGAGGAGTTCTCCCTACGACCTTCTTTGGAATGCCATGGTCGGGCCTAACCACCCAGCCGGGGAGGAGAGGAGGCCGGAGCATTGCACGGTTTCCAGCTCTTGGCCCCAATAGTTTCCAGTTGTTTCCAGTGCCCTTGCAGAGGCCCTAATGTGGAAATGACCTCAGCAGCTGACTTCCAAATGGCAACTGTCCAGTGCTGAGCTTCTAGGCAGTCTGTTTCTCCCTGCTGGCCCTGTTCAGGCTCGCTAGTTCATTAACCATGCCCCCCCAGGCAAGCCCAATGGATGCTGTTTGCTCTTTGGCAGTCCTTCCTTCTCCTTCATTGCTGAAGACAGTTGATGTTCTTCTCTGGTATTTGAAACGGCTGTTTGAAACATTCAACACTAACGTACTTGAATGGATGGGTAGGAGAACTGCATCAGACTTACAGGAGCATAGTGCCTTGAATTCAAGCTTTTCAGTTCTAACTGGAAAGGTGTAAAATAATCATAACAATAACTGAAAGGTATACTTGATTTACAATCCGCTTGGGAAAGTTTAACTTTCTTATTTACAAAAATATAGACATCAATTTAATAGTGACAGTTTACATATGAAATTCTTGACCAGCTTTATTTTATTTTCTCCTGTTAAATGCTTTTAATTTAACCTGCAGTTAAATGGAGTGTTTGGTAGTTTAAGTCTTTGCCCCTTCTTTGACTGAAGAAGCGAAGCATAATGAAATGGCTTGCTGTGTTGTTACCAAAGGAGCCTCAATGTAAGTCGTATCACTGTGTTCAAGGAAAAGTTTTAGTACGTGGTCTTTCTGGAAAAGCTGTTGCAAGTGACAACCTCTCTTTTTCTTTCAAACAGCAAATTTGGCAGGCAGATGTCCTTCCCTCACTGATACTCAACTGTAACATTTTTTGCCATCTTCTGAACAAACAGTATAATTCAGTTACATTACAAACCTTGCGTGTTTCATGTGTGAAATTCACTTAACCATAATTCTTGATACTACGACAGTAGGCCAAAGTTATTGTAAGACCTTTGTAAGTATGGAAGTCTCCTTGCATGTTATGTGCCTGTCTTCCAGATGCCTAAAGTATTCTCTGTGAAGTGGAATTGGCTTTTGACTTGTGCTTCCTCCCTTCCCACATTCGCTTTATGTTATTGTATGTAGAACGTGCATCTTCACCTGTCAGTCTAACGGTACATGACAGCCACTAAGACTTATTTGCAAGTCTTTGTTCCCTTTGTGGAAAAGGAGCAAAGAATCCCATCTACAAATATAACGGCACACTCAACAGAATCACAGTACTAAAGCTGAAGGCACACTGCTTGCACTATGCCACTCTCAATATGGCGATGGTATTTTTAAACTGCCTGCTGAAAGGGTGGAGCTGTTCTGCGCTGCCCATCTGTTATTTGTATAAGCCTACTGTACTCTGAGCATTCAAGGACTGTCTGCAATACTCTGTTGGTACGATTGAATAAAATGCTGCCAATTCTGTTAGAATTGAATTTTGTAGAACTTGATGCAGTCTTCTGCCTGGGGAGAATACATACTATAGTAAGAGATTTCTGTTCTCTGTAACCTGTATCTTTACATTGTTTGAGACTTTATTTTAGATTCATGTATGTATGCTTTATGAGCATAAACACCAAAATGTCTTCTCACTGTTTTCCCCTTTGCTTGCACTGAAAGTCTCATTCGCCACAACTGCCTGTTGTACAGCCTGTTTCAGCCCCTTGTATATTATGGTCAGTGGTATAATCTCTCACTACCAAGAGAATGTATATATTCAAGAAAAGGAAAAAATAAACATTTTTGTGCTTGGAAAAAAATTGTGTTGTTAAAAGTTTCAGCTACTAAAGGGCAATTCCACAGTTCAAATCCGTTTCCCTATCATCAGGTACAGATACATTTGTAAAGCAATTTGTGCAGTCAAATGATAGGTAAGATATCTACAACTGGAACTATTTCATGCAGCGATACTTTGGGCATCAAGGTGAGTAGTATTTCAGAAGAAGGAATAAGCAAATAGGCCCCACACACAGACAATATTTTTGTCATTAATTTTAATCACACTTGATGTAATACGGCTTGATCAGGATTGACTAGTTTTGTTATCAGTATTAACTTCTTGCAGTTTATAAAAGTTATTCCAAGTTTAAACAGAAAATAGCTGTGGAAAAATATTTGGCAAAAAGCAATAAAATAACATTTAAATATGAACTCTTATACCTTGAATATATATGTAGGGCAAGCGAAAAAAGATGTGATGGGGATTGAATCAGAAGAGGGATTACGCTACTTCAGTATATCACAAAGATCACAAAGTCATGTGAGCTTACCTTAACAATTCTGCATAACTTTACTTTAGTCAATATGCTCCTTTAAATCGGTTGAATATACCTTGGATAATGCCAACATTAAACCTGAAGTCTTCGTTCTTTGTACCAAGTAGGTTTTCTATTACTGAGCGAAAGGCCTCATCCCTAAAAATCAAAACTTCTCAGCAGTAAATGATGGGAAAAAGTCTAAGCTGGGGTAGAGCATTTGTGTGTCTGTTCTTTTGCATTTCAGAAAACCCATTTACCATTATATAAGGCTCACATTAGAGTAACTTTTAAAATACATGAAATTTCACTTCACAGAATAAAATTTAATTATATGCAAACCTCTGAATTTCCACCTATTTCTCTACTAGCTGAAGCAGAACTTTCAAAGGGCTGGTAGAATAGGCTCATCTTGCCACATTTCAAAAAGTAATGGACCATGCACAGTGTTTCTCAACCTTAGCAACTTTAAGATGCTTGGACTTGAACTCCCAGAATTCCTCAGCCAGTCATTAAAGTCACCTTAAAGTTCCTGAAGTTGAGAAACAGTGGGCTATAGAAACATTCAAAAGGGAGATTATTCCCATGACGGGAGAAGGCTACTGCCCAAGAATGCTTCCTTGGGCCCCTTTGCTATAGACCCAGGCATGATCTCCTTAAGAGGTTGTCCTTGGAAGATCTCACATTTTTGCCATGTCACACCAAAAGTCTAAAGATATAATGCATACTTCAGTTAGCTCTTTCTGCAGTTGCATTTAGGGCAGCAGGTAACCCTTTTGAAATACACAAATGTACCACACCTGCAGTTGTTGTTCAGTCGCGCAGTCGTGTCCGACTCTTCGCGACCCCATGGACTACATTACGCCAGGCCCCCCTGTCTTG
>JANHZU010001410.1:146337-156428 GCA_032468055.1 Acrochordus granulatus | reverse complement strand
GTTGAAACCTCTATACATTGTGAAGCTTCTATGTCCTTCTTTGGCTAGCTTAATATACCAGTAGGGTATCTAATGATTGGCAAGGCATACATGTTGATAGCATGGATCTTATTCTTCCCATTGAGCTAATTCTTCAGGATTTGTCTTGGATTTTGACTCATTGTAGCTGGTCTGTATGTCTTCTGTGTGACTGCTGATAGTTTTACCCCATCAGTTTTAAGTGCCTTCCCTCTCTTTACTACAATCTGGCTGCACTTCTCTAGTTTTAATGACTAATGTCTCTCCAAGTTGCCTTATCCCCATCTATTAGGTCTATTGATTCTCTTGATTAATCTATGTATAGTTTGCTCTGGTAGCTTACTTATCATCAGAGTGTACTGGTTCCCAACATCTGATGTGGACCTTGTTAATCTGGGCAACATTCAAGCCAGCAGGACTCTTAATTTGTATCACTCTCATATGGATTTTGCCCAAGGAATTTAACTAGTAAGCTGGGATTTGAAACCTGGTCTCCTATGTCAAAGGGTGATGCTTTAATCACTATGCTTTCCAATTAATATAGTAATATATTATGTTTTTATTTCTTGTTTTCATGTTCAAAGTATAAGTCACCTACAGTCAATCTTGCAAATGGTAGCAAGAGGGAGGAAGGAAGGAAGGAAGGAAGGAAGGAAGGAAGGAAGGAAGGGTAAATTTGAGATTATCAATACATGAAGTAATCTCAGAAGCAAGAACCAGAATGATACCGTGAGCTGATCAGAGTTGCTTCTTTATTGTTGCTTGCTGATTTAAAAGAATCTCGCCAGACTGACTACATTCTCTTGAGAACAACCAGGTAAGAGCTTCAGGAATTTGGCAGAGGGGGACCCTCTGGCCTCTGCCGCCTCCTTCCCTGCAAGGACTTTTCATTTCTCCCTTTACTCTAGCTGGAGATTCCATCCTAAGTATACAGCCAATGCTGGGCATGAATATTAAAGGATTTGGGACAGGTGGTTTCCCATTGCAGGAACTCTCATGTCATCGCACCCTCAGCTCTTGGCTGTCCCCGATGGCACAACAGGCTCTCCACCCCACAAAGAGTTTTTAAATTGAGCAGAAGAGGGTTTTGCAGCTCATTGTTACAATAGTAGCATTGGTTAAAATCACCCAGCATGAACTAAGGTGAAGGTAGAGTCAATATTTGTGCTCCTGTATCAGTCCATAGGAGGAACTACTTTTTGGCTGATTCATCATTCCATTCATTCTGAGGATGCTACGATAAGGAAAATCAAATGTTTGAGTTGTTATATAGAAATTCCTTTTGTCACGTTTTAGGTTATCCCATGTGATTTGTGTAATATTTACAGCAAGCTCACAACAATACTTCCAGGGTTGTGCTAATTTACATCTGTGTTAGTGTTGTAGCTCTCAGCCAACAATGTAAAATATGAATTTATACAATGAATGTCAAGTTCCATCACATTCTCTAAAGGCTTCTCCTTCCTCCACTCTTTTTCACGAATCATATCCCTCTAGACAAGAAAATTATTAAGACACAGAACAGTAACAGCTTTGATAATAGCTTGTATCTGGGAAGGCTGCCTACCTTTTCACCCCCATTAGATTAACCAATGTACCCCTATATTTTCTAATCTCTGCTCATGTTAAAATGTTATGTTTAATGATGACAAATGCATTGGTTTAATTATCATCTCTCGGTATAGCTTAACATTTAATCTTGACTTATCATTTATCTTTTAGAAAAGCCAGATTTCACCAGTAAGAAAAATAATTTCTATTAGCTTGAATAAAGTCTTATATTATTGAATGTCTAAACAGCAGGTAAAATCATTTCAATATTTTAATAAAAGTAATCCATTCTAATTCTGGGTGCAAACTGTGGTCTGGTGAGTCCATAGAGCTTCTGAACAATAAACTGCCAATTTGTTTAATTGGAAAAGGAAGAAGATTTCAAATAAAATAAAACATTCCCATCTTTGGAAATCTGAGCAACATCTTTGGGGTTTTGCTTTCAAATATACATCTGAAACCCACCCTTTAATTCAAACTGGTGTCAATAACAATAGTATTTGTTTCAGAAAGTCAACGGAACAGACTAACATAAGGATTTGAAAGTAGTAAAAACATCTGGAGGTTCCAGACATCCACAGTATGGATTACAACATAATTATGTGTCATCAGATCATTGGATTCTTAACAATGACATAATTAGATTTTTTTCCAGGATAATCTGTCCCCCACCTGGTCTTTCAAGTCTTCCAATGGATACACCCACCTTGCTGCTGTAACTGTATCCATATAGCAAAAATTTTCTACTTAAATTCCATTTATTTGAGGAGGGAAGGCTTACTCATATTATTGGAATCATTTTCGGAAGCTAGTCAAACAGAAATTCCAGTCTCTTTAACAGAGAAATGTTTCCAATTTTATTAGCCAAAATCTGCAAACTTGGGTTGGATTCACTTGCATATTCATGTATACTTAGAAGAGAAAGCGTTGCTTAGGGAAGTGAGTGCAACACAAATATGCTTAAAGTACTTTGGACTTTATTCTCTTGCACAGATTTCATGCTTGTGATTGTGCATTACCATATGGCTCAGTCTTGTAGCTTTTTGTTCATTAACCATTGCTACCAAGTAGCTCAAAAGTAAATTAGCTACAGGTGTTTTCATATGGAATAGCTTTTAAGACTATATCAAAAATGACTAAAGTGTTAAAATTGCACTGCTCTGAAAAGCAGCCCAAAAAAGAAAAGTGATTCAGATACATAGCTTCAAATGCCATATTAATACTAAGATGATTTTAAAATGCCAAATTGTCCTGTGCTGGATTTGCAAGATCAACCTGGAAGATAAGGAGTCCCTTATTACAAATTAATTTTTTCCTGTGTAAAACACTTCTATAAACCACCTGTAAGGATACTGGAACAAGATTATGATGTATAGCCTGATGTTTAGGCTACAATTCACATACACTATGATACTGATTATACTACAGGTAGTCCTCAATTTACAATGATTGTCTGAAATTATGACAGTGATGAATGAACATACTTATGACTCCTGCCCAAAGTTACATCTGCTGCAGCACCCCTCTGATAGTGTGAACAATATTTGGGTGCTTGGCAATCTGCCCATCCTTTTGACCAATTGAAGGGATGCTGCAGTGCCTCCGCACCTATCTTCCCTCATCCCTCCCTGCTGGGTTCCTGCAGCCCTTGGACCTGCTTCTCATCCTGCTGGGTCCACACCCTTCTACCCCACCCCCATCATGCCTTGGTCAGATATCTTTTCCATAGATCTCCTTTGGGAAGCAGCCACTCCACTGCATGGCCTTCCTATGTAGAAGCTGTGTAGTGCTGTCCCAGAAGTGGGTGCCATTTTGGGACTGGCCACAATGAATTGTAGCCCCTCCAAAATGCTCCCATTTCTGGGACAGCCCCATGTGGCCTCCATACTGTATAGGGAGGCCAAGGGGCAGATCAGCTGCTTCTCCTCAAACATGCTCTTTGGAGAGTTCTGTTATTTCTGATTCTTAATGTTTCTTTCCAGAACTGGTGCGTTCTGTTTAGATATCTCCTCTTGTTGTACTTTATTTGTAATAACAGATCATTATTTCTTTGTTTTTAATCATTATTGTTATACATAGCAAATGTAGCATCAGGCCTTTGCTGGTTCTAATTAAGTGGAAGCCAAAACAATCAACTGAAGAATTATTGACAAAGGAAACTAGTCATATATTTATTCATGAGGATATCACTATTTAATCTCTCTTCACGTCTACATCTACAATACCAAACTCATTCACTTGAAACTATGTCCTAGTTCCCTGCATTTTTATTTTAATAAGCACTTGGATATTTATTTCACTGTCAAGGTGTTTAGATTGAGGTTCAATGGTGTGTAGCAGCACCTCTGCACGTGTTAGTATAGCTTCAGCAGGAATGTTGCAGAAATAAAAATATTTTAATAACCAAGTCTTAGGAATATATCAGACGTAGAGACCTATGCCTTTTTCCTGTGGAATCGAAGATATTTGACTTAATTTGATGAATGAATAAAACATATAGCATATATAAGGATACAATATAACTTATTTACATATTTAACAGAAGATTTAAACTAAGTCTCTGAGCAACCATGCATAAAATATAGCTTACACTACTTTTTTGCAACAGAGGATTCCAATTCCACAGTTGTACAATACTTAATCTTGAGCTGGGATTTTAGGGGAATTCAATAGTTTTACTATGTCCTTTGTGAAAAAGTATAATGCCTCCTGAATCTCCCATCAAGTAATCTTAAATAATCCTAAATTTTAAAATTATACCCCATACCTGCACTTGCTTCATGTTCATGTACCATTTATCCATTTTTTAATGATAATCCTCCAGTATTGCAACCTTTACTCCAGTTGCTTGATACACTTTTAGTTATGCCTTTCTATATTATTTAGTTCAATACCATGGAGGTTTACAGTAATGAGAAGTGGTATCCATAGTGCCCAATGGGATTTATCATCAGGAAACAATGCACAAAGCTACAAAAACATAATTTTTCTTATAAAAAATATTTAGAATTGTTAATTTTAACTCACAATCAAGTGGATTTTTAAGGCCACGTTAATTAATTTAAGGCAATGAGTTGGAATGCATTTTTATTGGTTTTTTTTAGAGACCTATAGTACTGTGTAAAAGACTTAGGCCACCATTAGTTTTGTAGTTTTAGCAGTGATACAATGACCATATATAATTATGTCTCAGTATCTTTATTAGAATACAACCAGAAAATACAAAAAATTTGTATGCAGTATTCAAAAACAGGAAAAAGCAGAAAAAACAGCTTTCATAGGCTAAAGTGGCAAGTATTTAGTACTGACTGTTCAGTCCTGACTTTTGCTTAATGAAAACTGAAAACTGTTCTGAAAACTGTGTTTGTTTAAATTTTGTGTAAATATTTCCTGTATTTTCTATTTGAACCTTAATACAGAGACAACAAAATAATTATGGATGGTCATTAAAACTTTGCTAAAACAAAGTGGATGGTGGCCTAAGACTTTTGCACAGTACTGTACATTGGTCATAAAACCTTGCTTAATTATTTGTCAAATTATTTCATAATTTACCATTAAATTTCCCTTTTAATTTTCAGGGGGAGGAAACCTTATCCCTTTCTTTCCCTTGTGAGGAAAGTTATGCTTTCACTGTGGGTGACTCGACATCTCTCCCATCATTGCATCACTGCAAAACATAATACCATCCCCATGTTTTGAACCTCTCAGCCTGAGCAATGTTATAGTCTTACTGAATTTCTCTTGGCTTATCTCAAAGATATGAGTCAGTCTGATGCACTGATTGGCTAGATCTGGGGCTAAGAAAAAAGAGGATTGTTTCCCACCCCTTGCCAATTAGGCCTGTTCTACAGTTGGATGCTGTTGAATTTTCTTCATCATACTTTTTTCAATGATGTTTTACTGGCCTCAATTTTTTCTGTCACTTAAAGCCTTTTTATCTAGCAAGTGAATACTGTTGCTTTTGAATTGATTGGTTGATATGCTGTTGACTTTGATTACTGTGTCTTGGCCATTGTTCTCTGAATTATTTTAACAGTATTTTATTGTGGCTACTTTTGTTATATTAAAGAGTGAGTGGAATACATCTCTTAAGCCAGAAAATGAATATTGATTTTGTAATTATAAATAAATAAAGCCCAAGAAATCCAGCCTGGTTGTGGATGCCTTGAATAAACACAGTGCAGTACTTAAATACTCCTAGAAAGAATGCTACCACTGACCTTATTTCAGATGATTGGTGGATAACACGGATTATTTTGTACAAAAATGCCTGCAACTTCTGTCATGGTCGGTATCCAGAAATATGTCTTTTTCTGCACCAGAGGAGCCCACGCTGTGGATTTGTGTCAGCTGGAGTGATAATGAAAGAAATGAGCCAGTCAGCTGCTTAAAATAAAGCAGATGTACATTACATAAAAAATAAGATTGCTCAAGTAATAGACTTTCAACACTGCTTGATGCTAGCACCATGTGGTCTTTGTGACAGTGCTTTAGGAGATGGTTGAACAAAATAGTTAGAAAAGTCATGGGGGACATATCCCAGTAGGATGCCTTAGACAAGTAAATGATTCAGGAAATTAAGCGCCCATCAGCACATTTGTGTTTATTGTTTTTTTCTGTCAGGGTTATTCTGTCAGGCAACTACTTTTATGCAAGCTGTATTTTCCGATTTTTGTACAATTACAACATCTATTTTTGCAGGGATCCAAATTTTTTTTAATGAATACTCCAAACATACAGCCCGGTTCTATAATATATAGATGGATAATTGTCTAACTAGAGAAAGAATGGTGATTCTTTTGTACCAAATTACATGCTATTTTCAATCTTTATTTTCCATTTTTTAAAAAAAGCTTTTCCACAATATCTTAATAAGATTGGAATTCCCTTATATCTGCATAACTATTTTCTATTACAGTGGCAAAATCTTCAAAGCATATTAAACTGTGTCAGTAGCTATGTGTAATATATCCACCAACTATAGCTGAAATATACTCTCTAGTAATTGAAAATTAATCTTTCTCAATTGTTTTTTTTTGGAGATTTTTCATAATGGAGATACAAACTAATGGAAATCAGTCTCTTTCCTAGACTTAACATTTGGGAGAGGAAGAGAGATTATAGTTTTAGCCTAATTTCAACATGAATAAAAAGAAGTTCACTTGTGCATTAATCATCCCAAAAGGCTGGAAGATGTAGAGTGTGATTTAGAGACCACTTTAAAGCCTATAATCAGGTCATCCTGACCAGGATGGAATCTTCTCATATGTGTCTTGTTCCTGGCCAAGACAATACAGTAGTTTTTTTTTCATCCAGACTAGAAAACCTTGCATTTTGGTAAAAACAGGAATATTCCTATATGTGCACGGTCATTTATGAAACCATTATTTTTATAGTCTCTGGATACTTGAATAGCTGTTATCCTTCTCAGTTTAGCAAAATCTGTAACCTTACAAATCCTTAAATAATATCTTGATAAAATAAAAATATATAAATATTTTATGTTCTTAGAATTCATTGTAAGAAAATAAGTTATGAACCAAACCTGGAATGAATGGTCACCAAGAACTGGTAGTAGGTAGTGTCCAAGAAGCTCAGGAAGCAAAGCATATTCTATTTTGGGCACAAAATAGTACAGCTGGATTGGTAGTGGAATCTGGCTTCAACAAAGGGAGAAAGTAATGTTTTCCTTCATATTGTGCAGTCAAGCTAATTTAGAGTTTTAAACCCAGTCATATGGCATATACATCTTGCTTTTCTAAGATTAGAGAATGGTCAAATCATTTTTCCTGGAATGATAAAATGTGTTCAAGTTGTACTTTAGTGTTGCACTGCCTAGAATAGAAATTTAGCTTTGACATTGTGTCATATGCACTCTCTCTCTCTCTCTCGTATGGGACCTTCTACGCAGATTTCAACATAATTATTTATATATGTCTGTGTTATTCCTAACTCATTCCTCCGATAATAACTGCATGCAGAAAATTGTATTTATGAGTGATAATTTTTTCATGCACACTTTTTTCAGCAAGGGGTAATAATAGTATCTCTAGGATCATCTTCAAGAATGCTTTTACCCCTTTTTGACACCTTGCAATTTCTGATTGGAAAATGCTGAAGCACTGAAATAGGAGTCAAGCAAAATAAGGATCATAAGAAACATAAACTTAAATAATTTCTTAGTAATTGAAAAGAAATATGTATATGTTTGCTGTAACTTTGCTCTTTATCCCTCTTTCTTAAAGTGAGTCCTGACATTTTGACAAGGTTAATAGGAAAGGGCATTTCATTGTATTTGAAAGAACTCTTTGCCTGGCTTAGTGACAACAAATGTATGTAAAAATAAATCACTGCTTGAGCTTTTAATAAACTGGCCTTTTGCTTTGCTCCTTATCTTGTCAGATCAAGGCAATTGGTTTATTAATCATCATGACTGACACAGAATAAGGCTGATTTCGTCAATGGTCAGGGTATCTCATAACTTCAGAAGATTATATGGGAAAGGTTGGGGGCAGCTCAGTGTTACAAAACCAGTTTTGCAAATAACAGAGTTATGATTTCTCTTGGAATCATGGCTCCTACAGTGATAGAGATGATATATATTACTTTTGTTATTGAAAGACTGCTCATTTCAAATGAAGTTATGCATTAGGTGATTCAAACTCTTGATTGCAAGGAAAAGAAATAGTAGGGTAGTTTGCTTATAAACTTATGTGCAGCCATGCCAAGCTGATTTGTATGTTAAAAACATAATGAAACTATTAATAAAATACAAAATGAATCACAGTCTATCTCTAAAACCAGCAATCAAAATAATGGCAGTATTAATGATTGATGAAAAGGCCATTTCAAAAGGGCAACTTAGATTAATCAGATGAAATCAAATACAGGGAACCAATCTTAAAAACTGTTTAAAGGTATACACTGAGGATATTAAATTAACTTCCCATGAAACAGAGCTTCATAGCTCCCTTCCTCCAAGGCAGTACAGTCTCCACCATCAGGAAGTCTCCAGCAAAATTAATTTGAAGCAGTTCAGTTAAGGTCTAGATGATCTTTATAGATTAAATTGAGAAATACTTGAGAAGTATACTTCATAATTCCACTTTATTATGCATTAATCAGAGCCCAGAATAAGAATGATACATCTCTCAGAGATATCTGGGTCTACTAGAAGATGTTGTAAGTTACTAGTGGGGAAATAAAGAACAGATCAAATGCCAGATGACTGAAGAAGAACAAATGTCACTGTCTTTAAAAAGAGGGAAAAGGAGAATTCGGAAAACCACAGAACATTTAGTGTAATACCTAAATGCCTGGGGAAATTCTAAAAGCGATGATGAAAGCAACATTTGGAAACTACCTTTAAAAAATGAAATACAGTAGAACCTTGGATTGCGAGCATAATTCATTCCGGAAGAGTGCTCTTAATCCAAAATGCTCTTTTAGCAAAGTAAATTTCTCCACAAGAAATAATGTAAAGTCGGATGATCTGTTTTACACACCCAAAAATATTCATATAAAAATAATTTTCACTGGTATTTTATGTATAAATGATTGTACCTGAAACAAATAACAATGATTAATACACAATATGAAGTAAAAATAAAACAAATTAACAGCACTTTAACTTTTGCTAGAAGATTTTGAGGCAGGGATCCCCAAGGATCCAATCCAAGCCGGGCAGAGAATAATGACTGTGATTTAATTTGGGTGATGGTTCTTGATGGTTCCTTGGTTTATGTAAGAGGATTTCTACCTAGCCTTGAAGTTCTGTTCTCTGTTGTTTTTGTATTGTTCTTAAGAAGTTTATCTGGCCTTTCCTGGGAGGGGCGTGCTGTTTTTAGTGTTAATCTGATCACCTCGCTCGTCCCTTTGAGCAGATACAATGGATCCACTCTTAGGCAGATACATGGCAATCAGCTGCTGCTCAGCTGGCTGCTATCTTGGCGGCCCCTGTTGGATTGTGTGGATCTGCTGCCACTGCTCGAGGGCAAAACAAACTTTTCCCTTTTCTCTCAGTATTGTCTTTCCTGGGTGGTTTGGAAATATTTCTTATCATGATAATCTGCCTGTATGCTATGAAAGGGGGAGAAGAGATGCAGGAGGGGAACGGGCTGGATGGTGTAGTTCTAGGAGAGCTCTGTGTGTATGTGTGACAGGGAAAACAGAGGGTCAATCTTCCTGTACTTTGAAAAAAGTCATGGCTAGTGTGAAGGAGATGAGAAGGATGAGAGGAGGAGGGGGGTTATTGCTTGGAAAGAGAATCTTCTTCCATGAGAAAATCTGGAACTTGAATCTTGGGAGTTCTTTCTCTTGAATGACTTTCACTAACACTACTGATTTCACTTAATTTATGCATTTTATGCAGTAAGAGAGAAGAACCATCGGCTCAGTTGTGAGATTTCCCATGCAAGCTCATTGTGTGATGCTCATCTTGCAAGTTAATACTCATTAACCAAGTTAAATTTTATTAAAAAATGTTTGCTCGTCTCACAAAGCACTTGTAAAGCACGTAA
>JANHZU010001410.1:129777-140398 GCA_032468055.1 Acrochordus granulatus | reverse complement strand
ACCCAGACGTTGTCGCGTCTTATTCTTCCTCTCGCCATGATCCCGTGAGGAGCCCGCTGGCCGCGTGAAAAGCCACAGGTAGATGTGTGTCATTTTGAAGGTGGCTCCTGGAATGAAGATATCACCTCCATTTTAGCCTTCTGCCATCTTGTCTATTCTTTTATTTTTTAATTTTATTAACTGTATTTATTAATCTTTGATATGGATTTTATTTCTATACAATGAAATGGTGGTGTGTAAATCCAACAAATGAATTCTAAGCCATACAATTCAATTGTTTCCTCAATATTTTAAACTTTAACATTCCAGTTTACAACTGCAAGTAGCACATCTTGCATGTTTTGTCCATTTCAAACTGAATTTCACAATAAAACTCATGGATGGAATATGAACTTGGATAAATGCCATATTAAAGAGCAGTCCACAAAATCTAACTGATATTATTCAATCACTGATTGCATTATACCCAAAGACTATTCTTGCTATATTATCCTAGCCAGGAAAGCAATGCTTTCATGTCCTTAGTCAGCAATATTATTCTCTGAAAGTGTCCAATTCCCATCTATTTCAATTTACTGATCCTGAAGATGTCAATGAGTAGTTAATTTCATCTTTCACTCTGTTGAGTTTTCCCACATTCATGATTCTGAAGTTCCATTTTCCCACAGTAATTCTTTCTTTGCAGGTTCAGATTTTCTTTTCTGGCATAGTAGCACCAGCAACTATATATCTTGATTGTTTTATCTAGCCACATCAAAAACCCCATTAATTTTTTCAAATATCCATAGATATTCCTTGGTAGCATGTTGAATACCATCCAACCTGAGGGGCCCATCATCCCTGAATATATAAATCACTTTGTAGTGTCTACCCATGTGATTTTTGTGGTGAAATACAAGAATGATTTATCATAGCCTTCTCTTATGCAATAGAAAATTATGTCTTTGCTGTTATCATTAAAGTGATCATACTTCTAGCATCTTCCTGTATTATTTCTGTCCAATATAGCTGCCCGATTGCTTTAGCTAGGCAGCTGGGATGACCTTCACATTTTGGATGACACTGCTGGGATAATATACTTTGGCCTACACTCCCAACATTCCTCATTCAACTCTTCCAGGATCACATCCTACCGTAATAAGTCACCTTAGTAGCCTTAAATGGGAGCAATAGTTAATGTTTATCTAATATTTTTTTCTAGGAGGATCATCCACTCACTCTCTTCACTTGCTTCAGCAATACAAATGAAAGTGATAGATACCAAGAATATAAAAGCCTGTACCATTACCAGCTGCCCTTGGTTGATATATAATTATTGTCTTTGCAAAGAGAAAGCTAGTAGGTTAATAAAGAAATCCTAGTTGTTTTTTGTCAGCTGTTCTGATTTTCTATTTTCCAGGATGATTATGATCAAGCAGGTCATTAAGAATGTGCCTGCAATGTCTGCATGGGTGTTGTCTTTTTTACCAAATCAATAATATCCCATTGTGCTGTGGTCCATGGGGTCGCAAAGAGTTGGAACGACTGAACAACAAAAATTCTCTTTCATATACACATTTGGTCTATTGCAGAGAAAATTGTGGAAGGAGGGAAGTGGCTGAGAGACCAATAGCTTTTACCAGAAAATGTATAAATCTCATACGTTGGGCACAATGTTACACTTTGGAAGACTGAATCTACTTACTTTGGAAAAAACAGCTCTAGAAAGCTTGCTCTGGATTGCTCATGTCTTCTCAGGATTAAATCCTTTAAAATTCAGTAAGAAATAAGACTGCTACCTAAACCTTTTGCAGGTAATATTTTTTCTCAGAAAGCACCTCATTAGCCCTCACAGAATAAGAAAAGATCTTAGAGGTCTATGTTATCAGACTGTGGTATTGATACTGCTGAAGCTAAGGAAACTTTCCTCTTCTCTGATGATGAAAGTACTTTCAATTGTGCCTCCTTTGGGAAAATGTGGGGTACAGTATTATCCTAAGGAGGCCCACTGTGTAACAGAACAATGGATTGTAGCATTTTATATACAGGAAATAAATCGGTAAATAAATCCTGCAGATCCTAAGTCACCAACTACATATGCTGCTGTATTGAGTGTGTGGAGATGTGACCCATCATCTTCTGACTACTGTCAGTTCAATCTGCTAAACATGTAGAGTTAAAGATAACTTTGTTGTTCAATTGTTAAATCATGTCTGACTCTCCACAACCCCATGGACTGCAGCATGCCAGGCCTCCCTGTACTCCACTGCCTCCCAGAATTTTCTTAAATTCTTGTTCATTGAGTTGATCCATCTAATCTAATCATCTCATCCTCTGCCATCCCTTCTCCTTTTGTCTTCAATCTTTCCCAACATCAAGATCTTTTCAAATGAGTCCTCTCTTTGAATTATATGACCAAATTATTTGAGCTTCAGCTTCAGTGTCTGTCCTTCCAATGAACAATTAGGGTTGCTTTCCTGTAGTTTGATCTGGTTTGATCTCCTTATGTCCAAGAGACTCTCAAGAGTCTTCTCCAGCACCACAATTCAAAGGCATCAGTTCTTTGGCACTCAGCCTTCCTATGGTCCAAGTCTCACGGCCATACATTACGACTGGGAAAACCATAGCCTTGACTATACTGACCTTTATCAACAAGGTGATGTCTCTGCTTTTTAATATGCTGTCTAGGTTGCCATAGCTTTCCTTCCAAAGAGCATCTTTTAATTTCATTGCTGCAGTCATTATCCACAGTGATCTTGGAGGCCAAAAAAATAAAATCTGTCACTGCTTCTGTTTTTCCCCCTTCTGTTTCCCAGGAGGTGATGGGACCAGATGCTATGATCTTAGTTTTTTTAATGTTGAGTTCCAAGCCAGCTTCTGCACTCTTCTCTTTCACCCTCATCAAGAGGCTCTTTAGTTCCTCTTCACTTTCTGCAATTAGAGTAGTATTGTCTTTGTATCTGAGGCTGTTGATATTTCTCTCAGTAATCTTAATTCTGGCTTGTCAAATTCCAGCCTGGCATTTTGCATGATGTATTCTGGTAACAATATACAGCCTTGTTGTTCTCCTTTCCAAATTTTGAACCAATCCGTTGTTCCATGTCCAATTCTAATTGTTGCTTCTTGACCTGCATACAGGTTTCTCAAGAGAGAGGTAAGGTGGTCTGGTATTCCCATCTCTTTAAGAATTTGCCACAGTTTGTTCTGATCGACACAATCAAAAGCTTTTGCATAGTCAATGAAACAGACGTAGATTTTTTTTGGAACTCCCTTGCTTTCTTCGTGATCTAACAAATGTTGGTAATTTGATCTCTAGTTCCTCTGCCTCTTCAAAACCCAGCTTGTATTTCTGTTATTTCTCCATTCACATATTGCTGAAGTCTAGCTTGTAATATTTTGAGCATAACATGGAGAAATAATACGGTAGTTTGAACAGTCTTTGGCATTGCTTTTCTTTGGGATGATCCTTTCCAATCCCATGGCCACAGTTTTCCACTTAATATGCTGGCATATTAAGTGTGGCACTTTAATAACATCATATTTTAGGATTTTAAACACTTCAGCTGGAATACCATTACCTTTCCTCATTTAAGGAGGCCTTCTTATCTCTCTATGCTGTTCTTTGGAAAGCCGCATTCATTTGAGTATATCTTTCGCTTTCTCCCTTGCCTTTCACTTTCCCTCTTTCCTCAGTTATTTGTAAAGACTCATCAGTTTGCTTGCTTTCTTGCATTTATTCTTCTTTGCGATGGTTTTAGTAGCTATCTCTTGTACAATGTTATGCACCTCTGTCCAGTTTTTCAGGCACTCTGTCTACCAGATCTTACCCCTTAAATCTATTTCTCACCTCCACTGTATATTCATAAGGGATATCAATGAGGTCATACCTGAATGGCCTAGTGGTTTTCCATACTTTCTTCAATTTAAGCCTGAATTTTGCAATAAGAAGCTCATAATTAGAGCCACAGCTAGCTCCAGGTCTTGTTTTTAGTGACTGCATAGAGCTTCTCCTTCTTTGGCTGCAAAGAATATCATTAATCTGATTTAGGTATTGACCATATGGTGATGACCATTTGTAGAGTCACCTCTTGGGTTGTTGGAAAAGAGTATTTACTATGACCAGTATGTTCTGTTGTTAAAACTCTGTTAGCCTTTGCCCTGCTTCATTTTGTAGTCCAAGGTCAAACTCCCCTGGTATCCGGGTTATCTTTTGACTTCCTGCTTTAGCATTCCAATCTCCTTTTTTTTTGGTGTTAGTTGTAGGTGTTGTAGGCCTTCATAGAACCGGTCAACTTCAGCCTCTTTGGTATCAGTGATCAGGGCACAGATGTGGACTGCTGTGATGTTGAATAGTTTGCCTTGAGTTCAAACTGAGATCATTCTGTCATTTTTGAGACTGTACCCCAGTACTGCTTTTCCACCCTTTTATTGACTATGATGGCTACTCCATTTCTTTTAAGAGATTCTTGCCTACAGAAGTAAATATAGTGATCATCTGAATTACATTTGCCCATTCCTGTCCATTTTAGTTCATTGATTCCCAAGATGTTGATGTTCCATCTTGCCATCTCATGTTTGACCACATCCAGCTTAGCTTTATTCATAGATGTTACATTCCAGATTCCTATGCAATATTGTTCTTTATAGCATCAGTCTTTTCTTTCACCTCCAGACACATCCACAGCTGAGCATCCTTTCGCTTTGCCCCTGCCACTTCATTCTTTCTGGAGGTACTTGTAATTGCTCTCCATTCTTCCCTAGTAGCATAATGGACACCTTCTGACCTGAGGGGCTCATCTTCTGGTGTCATATATTTTAGTCTTTGGATATTATCCATGCATTTTCTTGGCAAGGATACTGGAGTGGGCTGCCATTTTCTTCTCCAGTTTTGTTTTGTCAGAACTCTCCACTGTGAGCTGTCTTGGGTGGCCCTGCATAGCACAGCTCAGGGCTCTATTGAGTTACATAAGCTCCCTCACCACAATAAGGCAGTGATCCATGAAGAGAAAAAATAACTTACCCTCTTGTAAAATAATCAAAATAAAACTCCAGTTCCTTTTAAGTACAAAGTTACACTAAGGACAGTCTGAAATGTTTTACTGAAGCTATTTGAGCAAAGATTGAACTTGTGTCAGTTATAAATGTCTACATATGCATTCTCACTTAACTGTTTTCTTAATGACATTTTTCATTTCCCTTGTTGCTGAATTGCTGTTTCATTCTTTTGGCTCATTCATTCCCTCTTCACCTCAGTTCTTCTATCTTCCTGATTTCCCCAAGTTTTATTTGACTATACACTGTTGCTTAGCAACATGTTTCTCTCTTCTATAGTTTACTTAGGAGGAATAGATCAAAGACACCCACAGTTTTTACTTATAAATGAACTTGAAGAGAGACCTTCCAAATGTCTATGATGGTTGCACCGGTACAAAAAAAAATAGTATTTCATCTCTAAGCCCAGCATTTCAGGAAAAGTAAGATCCTACTTCATTCAAAACTGTTTTAGTTGTTATCATTTGGCATCTTTTCAGATACCTCTTCAGAATTAAGGATCTTCAAGGTTGACTCAAGTGGTAGCTGCTGTAGAGTTTAAAAACACATTAAGGGTGGATATAATATTGGTAGCATATCCTTTGATAGCTGACCTTTGTTCAAATGCAACTGAAGAAGGAGCATGGGCTAGAAATAATTTATTAATTAATGCCTTCATTCACAAAAACAGATATCACTACAAGTTCATACTAGGGATAGGATTCTACATGTCTGAGTATTCTTTCAATCATCATCATCGCTATTGCTCTACCATGGTCATTCCTGCTATCTCAAAAAGTAGAAAGCTTTTTAGAAGATATTTTGAATGTTTCTTTCTAATACGTATTTTTTCAATGTGCTCTGTTTTTGTAAGATGCAATTCTCCGTGTCGGATTTGTTTGCAAAAATGAATTACTTTATTGAAAGGCACAGCTTTGTTGTTATTTGAAGTAAAAGACTAAGCAAAGATTTAGTGACACTGGATATAAATGTGGCAGAGTTATTTAGTCCAATGTTTTTCAACCTTGGCAACTTTAAGATATGTGGCTTTCAATATAGAATTTAGCTCTCAATCTAATCTATAACCCACTAGCCTACATTTAATGTTAAACCACTGAATTGAAATTACACATTACAAGTAAGGTCTTTGTAATGATATGTGGAAAAGACCTTGGGAGACAAGGTAAAGAGATGTTACCTAGGGAATGGTCACAGAAGAGGGAGAATATAGCAGATAGCTGGACAGTGGATGGGGCAAGACATGCAGCAGAGACCTAATTCTCAGACTGTAAAGGAAAAGGCAGGAGAATTGTCCTTTCAGACTTGCAGATAACGTAGCTTTACTCTAACTTATCTGGTTGTGGTTCCTGTCTGGTCTATCTGGTAAGGCTGACATTTTTTGAACTGAGCTTTATTTTTGGTGTCTTCGTGGACATGCCTATCCAGTAATAGTATGGAAATGGATGCCACTGCCCTTTTCTAGTAATATAATACAGTAGTTCTCATGTTATTTTACAGGATTGGGTTTTCCTGGTGGTCTCCCATCCAAGTCTAAATTTATGTAACTCTTGTTAGTTTTTTTCAATATCAGATGGGAGAGCTAAGTGCTGCCACCTCTAACTGGAATGGAATGTATGAATTTCCTTGAGGAAAGGGAGAGGAGCTTCTACCTAGGAAACCATCAGGTGTGAGAGTCAGGAGCCCGCAATCATTTAATGGTCAAATAAAGAAACTTAGGAAGGGCCTTCCCTAATGGATTTAGCAGTTAAAAGTGGTGGGTGGGAAATTTGTACTTTCAGACTTGCAAGGTTGAGGTCAGCTTTTTTGGGTAAACCAGACAGGAAAGATGACTAGATGAGCTACATCTATCTAATGTAAGGCTACATTAACAGAATATTGCAAGTCTGAAAGTACAAACTTCCCACTCACTCCTTTTAATTGCTAGATCATCAGGACAGGTGTTTCCTAAGTTTCCTTCTTTGACCATTAACTGTCTGCAGGCTCCTGCCTCTCTTGCCTGATGGTTTTCTAGGCAGCATCTCCACTCTCTTTTCCTCAGAATTATCCATACATTCCATTACAGTAACCATAGTATGACTCATTATTTCCCAATAGCCTCTATTGAGGTTAGATGTATACCTTATACTATATTCTGGCACTCCATCCTTTTCTTTGCATTAGGCACCTGTATAAAGGTGTGCCAGAGTCAAACCAGCCCCTCCAAAATACAGTACTTCAGTTCTGAAATAATCCACACCAAGTTGTAAATTGTAACAGGAAAATTAGCTCCCCTTTCTGCTATCGCCCTTCATCACTAACCAGTTGCTCACTTCCAGGGCTTAGGTGACTACTTCTGGGCTCATAAAGCTGGTTTGTTCATTAAAGGATGAGTTGCTCTTCACTATAGGATCAATGGTTTGACATCCAAACTCTGTTTTCATCTTTCCTTTCCTTTCTCCTTTCCTTTCTTTGATTTTAGAGAAACGTCCTTCCCCCAAATACTTTAAGATTGAAAAAAATTAGTGGTTCCCCTTAGTTATCTATGCATTTCTATGAAAACATATTCTATTTTTGTTGCATATTCTATTTTTGATACCTGCTTGAGCAGATCAGTAGAACTTGATTTCATTCGTTGTTGAATTGTATGCCAAAACGGCACATACAAGAATTCAGGCTACACTTAATTCCTCATCTCAGCATTTGTCCTGGAAGTTATAGCTAACAATTTCTCATTCTGTCCAAGAGCCAGAGTGCTTTCATTCCTGCAAAATTTGAAAGAAAATGGTTATTCATTCTATAGAGATTGCTTTGAATTGGGTTGCTCCAGGCTGCAGATGTGTGCTGAGAGCCAAATCTCTGCAATCTTGGATGCCTGCAATCCTGAGGAGAGAGGGGGCCCTGGATTGACAGCTAGAAAGGTCCCTGGGGAGGACTCTTACTTTCATGCTGACTAATTACTTTCACCATCTGCAAGAGGAAAAACAGGGTTTTTTCGGGTTATCATTCTGTCCCAGTCCAGGATTCCTTGCCAGCTTTTCTGTAGTTTTCATTCTGTACAAACACCATCCACCATTGCATTGAGGAACACTTTGTCTCTCTGTTCCTCCCTTTTAGCTTCTTTGTAGTAAAAGTGGTGAATGCTGCTCATTCTTTTCTTCTTCCTGCTTTTGAATCCACCCCTATCTTAGATGGTAATATTGACAAATTGTGGAGAGGTTTCCTTCCTGAGCTGATCATTTTCCATCCTTTATTGATCCTACTCTTCTGTTCTCTTTCTTTTTCTACAGTATTTAGTGAACTGTTCTTTAACTAGTGATAATTTCCAAACTTTTACAATAGGCTGTTCTGTTTCATCCTCAGGATCTCTCTTCGAATTTGTTGCTGGCCTGTGATTCTACTTCCTTTTTTTGCCTAAATCCATTAGAGAGCTTCCCTCTCTAAGTAAGTCTTCTAAAAGCTTGCTAATCTGTATCAATTAGTATTTTGGATTGGACACTAATGTAAGATGGCAACTCCAATTCTCAATGATATTCTAGTGGCCAACAAAACACTTGCCAAGAAAGGCCTCTTACTATAGGTCAGTGGCAAGTGGCCAAAGGGTCGCCCAAAGCAACATTGGCTTGACACATTACATAAAGACCTAAAGATTGATGAGCCACATCAAATGGTATCAGCGAACTGGTATAGGGGACTCCACCACTCTGTGAGACAAACACTAAGAAGATGATGATGATGATTCTGGTGACCAAGTTATAGCAGTTGACATTTGTGTGCCCTTTTTGGATCTGACAGCAGCATTTGCCACTAGACCATTCAACATCCCCCTTGTGGATTGCTGCCTTGTCATGGCAAGCAGGCTTGCATGACTCAGTGAAGCTATGAACTATGACATGTACAGCCACCCAAGACAGACAGGTCATAGCAGAGAGTCCTGACAACATGCAATCCACTGGAGAATGATGTCAGTTTGAATCCAAGGCAAACTACAGTAATCCAAGCCTAAGCCCCAACCACTGATGCCAAAGAAGCTGAAGTTGACCAGTTCTATGAAGGCCTACAACACCTTTTAGCATTAACACCAAAAAAAAGATGCTCTTTTCATCATAGAGGATTAGAATGACTGGGATAAAAGGCAAGTTTGGCCTTGGAGTACAAAATGAAGCAAGGCAAAATCTAACATTATTTTGTCAACAGAACACACTGGTCAAAGGAAACATTGTTTTCCAACAACCCAAGAGGTGACTCTACAAATGGTCAACTCTAGATGGCCAATACAGAAATTAAATTTATAATATTCTTTGCAGCCAGAGATGAGGAAGCTCTATACAGTCAATAATAATAAGACCTGGAGCTAGCTGTGGCTCTAATTATGAGCTTCTTATTGCAAAATTCAAGCTTAAACTGAAGAAAGTAGAGAAAATCACCAGGCCATTCAAGTATGATCTCAATCTTATATGAAAATATAGTGGAGCTGATTTATAGATTTAAGGGATTAGATCTGGTGAACAAAGTGCCTGAGGAACTATGTACAGAGGTGTGTAGCACTGTACAGGAAGTAGTTATTAAAACCATCCCCAAGAAAAATAAATGCAAGAAAGCAAGCTAGCTGTCTGATGAGGCTTTACAAATAGCTGAAGAGAGAAGGAAAGTAAAAGGCAAGGGAGAAAGGGAAAGACATACCAAACTGAATGCATATATCCAGAGAATAGCAAGGAGAGATAAGAAGGCCTTCTTAAATGAACAATGTGAAGAAATAGAGGAAAACAATAGACTGGGAAAAACTAGAGAATACTTTAAGAAAACTGGAGATATCAAGTGAATGTTTCTTGCAAAAATGGGCATGAGGGACCTAACAGAAGCAGAAGAGATTAAGAAGAGGTGGCAAGAATACACAGATTTCTACAAGAAAAATCTAAATATCCCTGATAATTACAATGATGTCTCTGCTGACCTAGAGCCAGATATTCTGCAGTGTGAAGCCAAGTGGATCTTAAGAAACATTATTAGCTATTAACAAAGCTAGTGGAGTATTCTCCACTATTCCAGCTGAACGGTATTCCAGCTGAACGATTTAAAATCCCAGAAGATGAAGCTGTTAAAGTGCTACACTCAATATGCCAGCACATTTGGAAAACTCAACAGTGGTCAAGGATTGGAAAAGATCAGTTTACATTCCAATCCCAAAGAAGGGCAATGCCAAAGAATGTTCAAACTACTGTACAAATGTAGTTTCAAATGTTAGGAGATTGATTGATTCAATTTAACTTATATGCAGATACATCATGCAAAATGCTGGGTTGGATGAATCACAAGCTAGAATTAAGATTGCTGTAAGAAATATCAACAACCTCAGATATGCAGACAGTACCACTCTAATGGCAGAAAGTGAAGAGGAACTAAAGAGTTTCTTGATTAGGGTGAAAGAGGAGAGTGTAATGTTGAAACTCAACATTAAAAAAAACTAAGATCATGGCAACTGGTCCCATCACTTCCTGGCAAATAGAAAGGGAAGAAATGGAAGCAGTGAAGATTTTACTTTCTTGGGCTCCAAGATCACTGCAGATGGTGACTGCAGCCATGAAATCAAAAGATGCTTGCTCCTTGGGAGGAA
>JANHZU010001410.1:101504-116795 GCA_032468055.1 Acrochordus granulatus | reverse complement strand
TTCTTATTCTAAATTTACAGAAAATTGCAGATGGGATATTTATTTTGATGAAGTAATCTTTTAAATAGGAATTGGCGTAAGGCCCTTCCATTTAGTGCAATAAAGGTGCTGTGAACTGTATTAAATATAAAAATATAAAATAAATTCCATCATGACAATAATTTGTTATAATCCATATACACTGGGACTGTTTTCTTATTAATGAAGTAATAATTCACATGTTATATTGAATCCCATGCATATAATTCTAATAAGTTGCAGGATCAGTTGAAAATGTCTGTGGGTCTAAATAGTAAGTGGATCGTGCAAAGTTATATTCAGAACACATAATATGCGAATACATGACACATTCATTTTAACTGCCTGTTCAGATTATAAATAAATAATGCAATTTTAAATAACTTTCAGCAAAATGCTGTTTTTGTAATTTGATACTCAACACTACCTATTTGACTTTTTTACCAATTTGGTAGTAATCAGATGTGTCAGATTATAACTCCTGTCACTCATCTACCTTGGCCAGAGTTTGTACTTGCTGAAGATGATAGGAGTTATAATCTATTACATTTGAAGGAGATCAAACTGGGGAGGCCTAATGTGTAATAAAGCTATTTTTGAACCAAATGTTTAAGATGTCATACACAATATATTTACTTTCTCTTTATATTCATAAATCTCTGAGGAAACATGTAATATTAGACTCTTTCTGTTATTTTAATTAGTATTTGCTCATAAGATTTGACTTACCACTTATTCTCTCCTCCCCCCATATCGGTTGTATGTATGGGTATCTAGTCTGAGGCTCATCACCAAATTGAACAAACCTCTGAACAGAATGGTCACGGTAGAGTTTGAACTTTATAGTTTTACTATTTAGTTTTTAATGGAACAAATAGAAGTGTAATATAAAAATATGGCATTATAGAATTTATAAAAGGAAAATAAAGTATGTTTATGGATATATTGAGTGTGAGTATGTCTAAGAAATTGGGAGAGATAGTAATCTAAGAAAAAAATCTCAGTTCTGTTCCCCATTTTTTTAATTATTACACTTTTAATACAGTATTGGATGTTATTTTGGGTTGAAATATTAAATCTGGATACTCAAAATAGTTGTTTAGTTGTCTATGAATTATATTGTACAAAAAAAGCTATGTTGTTGATACTTTAATCAATAACATAAACAAAAATCATAATATTCTTCAAAGAAAAAAATCCCACAAATTCAGTGTGACCTGCATGATTATGTACTGTTTTTTTACCTATAAGGCATTTAAGACATCTAACAGTGTAGGGTAAAATCTAACAATTAAATGTAAATGCAGCAAGTTGCAAATATTACTAATTCATCTTCTTAAAAAGATTGGTGAAAAAGATGGTTTAGCTATTTTTATGTAATTGTAGAATTTAAACGTGGGATACTTTTCATAGATTTGAAGCAATGCAAGAGAAAGCCCCTGACTGTTTGCCATAAAGCTGGACATCTGACATTTTTATGGAAACTTCTCTTGCTGATCATAATGCCTCGTCAGGTTATTCTAAAATTCCTATGGTATGAGAAAACAGAAATCGAGGCAATAAATATGGCCTCAGAATCATCAAGTGAATCCACACTCATGATCTTATCTTAACTAGCTACCTAGGAATGTTAATTTTATAGAAATTTTGATGCAACTAAAAAAAAGTACTATCATTATTTACAGATAAGTCATGTTATTAATTTATATATTTGTTAAAATTATATGCTGCCGAACTCAAGTGACTCTCTGCAACTTACAATAAAACAATGATAAAAACAATTTAACCCTTTAAAAACCTTTTTTTTAAAAACCCAATTGTACCGAGAGGGGAGGAACCAAAAAATGTATGGGGGAATGGAGGTGAGCACCTCCATGACGATGTATCCCCATTAGAGCCCCATGCCAGTTGGAAGGCTATAAGGGTGTGCTAGACCTTACCCCTGGGAGCATGGTGTTCCACAGGGCAGGAATCACAGCAGAAAAGGCTCTTCTCTTTGACCCCATCAGCCGAAATTCCTTGGCAGGAGAGAGGAGGTCTCTCCTGCCAATTCTGGTGGGATGGGAATTCCCCATTGGGGTGACACTTTTCTTCAGATAACCAGGTTCCATGCCATGAAGGGCTTTAAAGGACAAATCCAACACCTTGAATTGCACCTGGAAGCAGACTGGCAACCAATGCAGCTCATGGAATAAAGGTGTTACATGAGCTAATCTACTGGATCCTACAATCATCTGCACCAGCTGCAGTCTCCAGATGTTCTTCAAGGGTAGCCCCATATAGAGCACATTGCAATAATCTAATGTAGAGATGGCGAGGGTGTGAGTGACTGAGTGAAGGGACTCCTCATCTAGGAAGCGGCATAACACGCACAACACGAAGTTGCGCAAAGGCCTTACTGGCCGTGACTGCCACTTGCTCCTCAAGCAGGAGTTGTGAGTCCAGAAGAACCCTCAGATTGTGTACCGGGTCTGTCTGGGGTAGTGCAATCCCATCTAGAGTTAAAGATGGTAAAGTCCCAGAACCAGGACCTCCAGATACCTAAAGCCACTCAGTCTTGCCAGGGTTCAACTGAAGCCTGCTGTCTCCCATCCAGACCCAAACAGCCTCCAGACACCAAGTCAGGACTGAGGCAGCATCACTTGGATCACCAGGGATGGAGATGTAAGTCTGAGTATCATCAGCATACCGATGCTACCTCATCCCATGGTGATGGATGATCTCACCCAACGGTTTCATGTAGATGTTAAAGAGGAGAGGAGAAAGTACCAAGCCTTGGGGCACACCACAAAGTAGCAGTCGTGGGCTGAACTTCTCTCTCCCTATTAACACTGATTGGGACCGGCCTTGGAAAAAGGAGCCAAACCAGTGCAAAATGGCACTGCCTAGTCCTAACCCCCACAGCTGACCCAAAAGAATACTATGGTCAATGGTATTGAATGTACGAGAGATCAAGAAGAGCCAGGATGGATGTACTACTTTAATCCTGCTCTTGCCAGAGATCATAAATGTATGAAATATGCTTATTAAAGTATGTTATGAGTAACAGTGAAGCATATAGTTTTATTAGATAATTGATTTTAATTTTATTGCTAGTTTAAAATTATTTTAATTTTATTAAATTCTAAGTAAATACAATTACAGATATTTGGGTTCTATGAAATGTGGCATCTGTTCAATTTTTCTGGCTAAGGAGAAGCCAGCAGCCAGAAAGTTTAAAATGGGAAAAACTGTCACCACTCTTGTAAAGTGAAGGTTTTATGTTTTAATACATGCAACAAATATTGAAAGCACAGATTTTCAGAGAAAAAAGTTGTGTAATCAGTATGACATTCTGAAACTAAAGTACTGTCATCAGTTTTACTCACCCTTTATTTTTAATCATTTTAATACCTTTTGAGAACTGAGGTTTTGCTTTTATTGAGAAAAACTTCTGTATTTTTTCTAGTTCTAAGTTATTCTGTATAACAATTTCTTTTGCATATTAAAAATTTACTATCTTTTAAAAGAAAAATATTAAGAAATACTTCATAATACTTTCTAAATTTTTCAGCTTTGAATTATCTGAAATATAAAATAGTTCACTTTCAAAATATTATTCCATAGAACACTGATCTAGTCCAAGTTCCAAGGTCTTTCTATAATAAGTAGAAATAGAATTGTAAGTGAATATCAGGGAAGGCTGATCAAGTTATCAAATTACAGGAAGAGTCTTTTGATTTGATCAACCAGCACCAGAAGAATATGATAAACCTATTAAAGTAGCTTTTCGCAAAAGGTGGGTTGTGACTTCTCAGTGGGGGAGAGGTCATAAAGCATTGGATGGAACATCACTACACAGTGCTTTCTTTCCTTGCAAGTTCTTTCTGAGCAGGCTTACTAGTTTCATCCAAAAGAATACTGAATATAAAGCAGTGTGAGACTGAGGGATGTCTGAGTGTTATTTTCGTTTAACTGTATAATGTTTAGCAAACTAGAACTTCATATTCTACATATGAACTTTATAAGACATTATATTAATGTAGACTTTGGTTTATATGTACAATTGTATGCTAACTTTTAATATATTATTTTCAGCATCTCCTTTTCTTTTTCGTAGGTTGCACAAAGTATCGAAGATCACCATCAAGAAGTAATTGCTTTTTGCCGAGAAAAAGGCTTTCATGGCTTGGTTGCATATGATTCAGATTATGCATTGTGCAACATCCCTTACTATTTCAGTGCCCATGCCCTAAAACTGAGCCGTAATGGAAAAAGCCTCACAACAAGCCAATACCTGATGCATGAAGTTGCCAAGCAACTAGACCTAAATCCAAATCGGTTTCCTATTTTTGCTGCTCTTTTAGGTAGGTAAAATAACACAGTGTAATGTGTGTCTGTGTGTATCCTGAAAATTTGTTAATGGGAGACTTGTATGTTTCTATGCATAAATAGTGAATGTCCTGAAAGATTCCATTCAATCCATGTTTTAGCTATTTGGAAATCAGCCTACTTTAATTGGGAAACTGTCAAACCAAAATTTTTATACTACCTAATTGAATATTATGTGAAATATACATACAGTTAAAAGCGTCTTAATTTAACTGGATAAGATTTGGAGTGCAATCATTATTATTAAGAAATAAACCTTACTAGAATCGGAGAGAGTTTTGATCTTGGGCAGTTTTAAAAATGAAGAGAATATGTGAGACTACATTCCAGAGAAAAGGAAATATTCTCACACACACACACACACGTGTGCATGCATGCACACACACACAGGAATATAATTTTTTACTGATTTTCAGTGGTTAAAACATCCCTCAAAACTTCTATTGTTTCATTTATTTATGTCTCTACTAAAAATTCTAATGTTCTGTAAAAAATTCTAGAATAAAATAAGATAAACATGGAGTGTTAACAAAATAATCCATTAAAATAAAAATCTTAGAAGAGTTAGTGGTTATGGAAGTGTGGATCTTTGCGCTGATGGGCAGTTGACAGAGGCAGGAGTGCCCTGCTTTGCATGCAGCCTGAATTACTGTTTGGTTTCTTTAATTTTGCTATTGTGTAAATCCACCTGGAATGGATTAGTATTGTGTAGAAAACAGGATAGTATGATTTGTTTAATGAACAATTTTAAGAAAATAATGGCATAGAGTGAGTTGAAACTGCTACCAGATGCCTCTTATTTAGCTGGAACTTAAAGGATTTTATTCAGTATAGTATTCCATAGTTGGATGGGCATTTAATGAAATGTAATATTACAGTCCTACGAATGGATAGCTTAATTCTAATAAAGTCTAACTGCACGGGACCAGAAATACTGAAAGGTAATTCCAACTATACAACTATTCCAACTATACCTAAGCTAATAATTTCAAAGATAGTTCCTAAGCTTACCCTAATAACTTCAGTATCAAATTTATGTATACAGACAGGAATTTAAGATAATGATCTAGCTTGTTTATAATGCTAATCAAGTTTTATTTATTTATTTGTATACCGCGTTTATTATTTTACAAAGTGGTGAATGTATACAACACACCTTCCTCCTCTTATTTCCCCACAACAACAACCCTGTGAGATGAGTTGGGCTGAGGGAGAGTGACTGGTCCAAAGTTGCCCACCTGGCTTTCACGGCTTAGGCGGGACTAGAATTCAAGTTCCTAGCTTCTAGCCTGGTGCCTTAACCACTAGAACAAACTGGTTCTCATGCTTTATCTGTAGTGAGTCTCAAACTCTGCCATGAAAAGCAGATTATTTTTTCCTGTCCACAAATAAGGTCACATCAAGTACTGACAGATAATATTGGTCTAGTACAATATATAGTACATAGACAAAGTCTCCTCCCTCCCTCATGACTCTCAGACCAAAGTATCTTTCTTCTGATATACCAATCAAAATTGGTTACTCAGCTGTTTTTTCCTATACTTGCTGAATGCTCTTGATACCATGATGGAAGTAATTTCTAGTATTTTAGTATGTTTTGATATGACTGAAAATAATGACTCAGCAAAGTTATATTTTTTTTTCTTCAAACTGGAACATCCTTGACAGTGAACTGCAAAATCTTGTGTATTGCCTTCATCATCATCATTTACCTCATGATTACAGATAAGTGTAATCAACCATTTAGCTAATGACTGACTCTGTTTATATTTTCTGGTATGTGGGATGGGTCTATATTTTGTTTTCTGCACTCCAGTGCCAACCTTAATCTCTGACTATACAAGTTGTTACTAGCACGCAATTAATCTAAATTGCAATTAATCTAAATATCTTACCATCTGAACCTATACTATCTGCATCTCAACTTGCTAGCATGGTAGAAAAACAGTACTGTTGTTCTGCTGAGGACAGCACATAATGGAACTATGAACATTATCACATGCCTGGATCTGATAGATTTTTGGCTTTGTCAACATAGAAGTTGAATATCAGCATTTCTTTATTGATTGGCAATGTTGGCAAATTATCTGTTACTTCCAGAAGTATGGGAACATAGCATATTGGAGTGGTTCCAAACTATGCTGTCTATTTTATACTGACGCAGAACACAGTTTAAACCTTGGTTTATCACCATCACAGAAATAGGGGTATTGGAAGAAGAGATCTTTGGCTTGTGCTTTTTGTTACCTTCTTCCTTAGCACTGGTCTCAGTACTGATGTTTTCTCTTTATGAAGTTATTAAGGCTGTATACTTCCTCTCTCTCTGCCAGTCCAGTCCATGGGAATGCTTCTTGGGAATCTTAGCGTTAGTAAGATTTCTCCTCCTTCCTCTTCTAGTTGTCATGGAATAAAGAAAGCAAACTTTTCCACTGATTTCCTTTCTATGGCCTGCTAAATATACAGCTTCCACAGCTTGGAAAGATCCAAAAACCATCCAGGTTTGCCTTGGTGAACTCCAGAAACTTTTCAGATGTTTAGTTTTTATTTTTCTATTGCTTTCTTTGTAACAAAAGCAAAGTCCCTAATTAATTGCCTTCTGTTTTCCTGCTTCCCATTTATGCTTGCTATGATATGCCTCAATTATTTCTTTATTACAACTGCTTCATATGATATCTTATGTTGTAATTATTACTCTAAAATAATCTGATGATTATTTTATACTATTACTCTAAAATAATCTGATGATTATTTTGCTAATATATAAAATTAAGGATATTGTGTGATAGTTTGCACACTATCACTATTAAGTCGCTTGGTTCTGGTACTGATATATGGACTGACCACTTCCAATTTGTTGGTTGTGTTGTTCTCCAGGCTTGTTGCCAAATGAATAACACAAAAAGAAACAACTACAAAGCATAAATAAGAGAAAACTAAAAAAAGTGGTTAAATTTTCTAGTTACGCATTCTTCCCTTCTCTTCACATACTATAGTTTCGAAACTCTTTGATTTGTTGAAGTGGTCCATGTAGCAAGTGATATCTGAACATCTAACTCCTGAACATGATTACTGGGAAATAAGTTTCAGTGATAGGGATTTTACTTTCATTTAAACATACACAAGAATAAGTAGTGATATTTAAAAAAACCAATCCATTATCTTCTTTAAATTAACATAATGGAATTCCATGAGTTGGAAGTAGAATTTGAAGCTAACTCTTTTTTTAAAAAAATACTATCAGGCTTTATTAATTCCAACCACCTATTTAACGCATATGTGGATATACATCTAAATATATTAACATATTATTTAAAGTAAATTATACATATATTCTTAGAGTTTAAAAATGTTATAATGACCCTGATTTTAATTACTGTAAGTAGGATATTTTAATTTTCCAGATATTGGTTAAATTCATGTGGGGACATTGTATTGTATATTGTAGGTAATCACATTCTACCTGATGAAGATTTGGCTTCATTTCATTGGAGTTTACTTGGTCCAGAACATCCACTGGCCTCTCTTAAGGTACAATTTCAGTATAATTTGTTTCATTTTGAAAAAATAATAGATTACAAATAAGCCATAATATGGGGCATCTTTTAATATTGTTGGATATTTCCTGAAAAATAGTCTACTTATTCAGAAGAAATGACAGATCGATACTGATGTGGAGATAACTGATTAAATTGCAGCTGCTAGCTGAGTTTTTTAGTCACACCTACAGTAAAAGGATATTCTAAATACTATTTTTTTTCAGTCCCCATTCTAGAATGAGCAATATGTTTAGACTTCTTGGTTTTTACTTTTATTTCTCTGTTGTTAAGAAACAGTCTGAAAAAATGTGTTTTCAAGAATACTAGGTATATTTAGAAGTTTACTCTAAAATTTGAAATATTTTTGGAATAAATGAATTCTCTTGTGAAAATCTAAGCCCCTTCAAAATACAGAGTGCTTATATGTTGATGAACCAGAAATTCATGAGTTACGTATTTGAAACAAGTGTGGATTGGGAAGAATTGGGTTTATTGGATGTGACTGTTTATGCATTCACTTTAATTTGATTTGGAGGTAAAAGATAAAGCAGCTAAATTAATTCAATTAGATTAAAACATTTGAAATACCTTTTCTATTATCTATAACCAACATTAAAAAAATGACCAGCAAACTCTGGGGCTAGGCATGTCTCAGAAGTAATTTGGAAAAAGTCCTTTGAACCCTGCATGAAGCTTAGTACCTATTTGCTGTTCATTAAAGAAGCGTGTTGTTTTCTAAACTTTGGAGCGAACCTGAAAAAGTTGCAATTGTGTAGGAATCATATTTGCATTAACCAGTAGATTTTGAAAGCAGTTGTGGCTTTTTTCCCCTTATCCTCATTCAGTAATCTCAAAAATTATAGATACCTTTAATGAGTGGCAGAGAAGTACTGGTTGGGCACAGATCCAAAATATTTTCTGAATTAATTTTCAAAATATGCATATTCCTAATAAACACAGCAAGTTGTTAAGACTTTCTAAAATTTTACTACTTTCTCAACTGGACACTTTTTTACAGTAAAAAAAGTACTTATGAAAAAAATATAGCAAGAACTATAGATCCATTTATGGCTTCCAGATTCTCTTATTCACTTTTTTAATATTGTTATGTTGGGTAAATTACCATTTGTGCACTGAGGAAAACTTCTATTTCAAGAATGCTTTTTAAATAGGATGTATGGAGAACATTAGTCTTAATTATTAATAATTCTGTATTAACATTTACTTGAAGTAAGTAGTACCAATGGTGGTTGGACTTGATTTCAAGTAATTGTGTTTATGATAGTAGTGTAAGCAATCTAAGGATAATATAGCATCACAGATTTTGAAAGATACAAATTTTTTTTATTCAATTTTGCATTCTCTAACAAAAAATCTTGGAAGGAATAGAAGTTCTCTTAGACCAATCCTTCAGAATCACAAGCATGACATGCCATGGCATTACATGTAGATAGGCTACTACAAATCTGCATGCAGGTTGCTTTACTTGATTTTACTGTATATTAATGCAGGCATTTACTTTCAGATCATAAGCACCAATAAAATTGCTTTTATTGGGAAATTCCACATAAATGTTAATTTGAAATGCATTGTAACCTATTGAAAAGGGGATCCAATGTGTACAAGATTCAGTGTATCTGTCTTATATACTTGATTGAGTCAATAAGTTTTAGTCACTAGCCAATTGCCCTTTCTTTTATAAAGAAGAATTTGAACTGAAAACACCAGTTCAGATGTCTCAAGATGGTGAGCCAAACCTTTTGCAACAAAATGCTCTTAAGCCTGTTAACAAACTTGACCAGTGAAAGTATGTTTTGATTTCTAAATAGTTTATTAATTTAGAGATTCAGTTTAGAAAATACAGGACAGCTTTGTACGTATGTTTATGTCTCCTCTGATATACAAAATGGAGTAAAGGAAATCTAATTGCAGCAAAGAGATGTTTCTTTAAGGGAGTTGCATTTCTTCTCTACATTACCTCCTGTAGTTATTTTGCTGTGTGCAGTTTTATCTTGAGATCAGTTCTGATTTCATTAGTTAAATCAATGCCCATCATTTATTTTAGATAGGAGCAAAGAAGATAAGCCAAAGTAACTGCCCATATCCTGTATGGTGGTTATATTAGAATTTTTTACCATGGGAGTCTTCGTTTATTCTTAGAAGTGGATTTATAGGTTTACATTTATGGATGGCTGTATTTTTCAAAGATGAAAGTTGCTACCAAAAGCATACCAGGCTGTAAAGGTGGCCTGATACAAATGTATTATAGCAGTTCTTTTTTCCATTATAAACTTAACAAAAGAAAGAAAATACTAAAAAGAATTTATAGTACTTGTTTCACTCCATTAAGCTTTTATTTGGGATTATGATGATGAAGAAAGAATATAAAAACATATTTTTTAAAAGAAACCATGAGTGGTTGAATTTTAATACATTTGTTCTTAAGGAGGAAAAGTGGAAACTTAAGAAAAAAATCAATGCAATCTGGACTTTGTCACTTTAATAACATGAAATATGCTTTGTATAAATTATAATACTGTTTAAATTGAAAATATATATTCTTCAACCCACAGTAATTATATTCCCCAGATTATATATCTTTTTAGTTAATAAAAATATTATAAATATAAATGAATAACTGTTTTATTTATATTTTGGTACCTGGTTTATTATTTCAGCCCATTTATAGGCTGAATATAACTTGAGATTGGGATAGGGATATTTGATGGATTTGATTGTGCTATTTGTATTCATTTTATTTATCTTAAAAGTAATTTTATACCATCCAATAATGTAAGTTCTTTAGTTTGTTGAATAAAAGAAAAATTAAAATCATAAATAAGAATGGAACAAAAATGTAAAACAAAAGCAACAACATCAAAGCAGTATGTGACAGAAACAATAAATGATATATTTAGCTTATGCAGTTGGCATAATGATTAGGTTCCTGTCCATCTGTTTTGTCCTCCCTCCAATACAGCCGGGAGCTATATTAAATATGTTATTAAAATGATTTTAAAAATAATAGCTTTGGATTTTCCTGTTTAGTAAACTGAAAAGCACAGCATATTTCCACTATGTTAGCACCAAAAAAATGGCTTGATTCACACATCTTATTGAATCATAATGTGTTTTTAGTGCCATATATGAATACAGCCATTGTTATTTTTAAACCATGATTTATCTCTTAATATACTGTGTTAACCAGATCACTCAGGCTTGTTTGAATGCACTAGCTCAGAAGGAAGCATGAATAAAGCCATTGTCTGGTATCTTCAGATTTTTTTTATTCAGGATCAATAAGATATTTTATGTTTTTTAATCCATTTTATTTTATAAAGCAAACGTGAATAATTTCAATCTTGTCACTTTTGCTGCATAACATGTAATATTTTTGCTACATTTTCTACATATAAGTTCCTACATTTACAAAAGAAAAATACATGAATTTGTTAACGACACTGAGTACTTATGAATGTGTGTGTGTGTGTGTTCATATTCTGAGCACTATTAGTGTCTATGAGGTTGGGATATTTCACCAAACTCCCAGCACTTTATGGGGTACAATATTGTAAATTGACCAGCAGACTGTTGGCAGATACATTCTCCACACTATAGTCTATAAATATTTCTAAAATAAAACATACTCACTAATGAATAGAACTGGTGCAGCAACTTGTCCATCCTCTTACATTATGAGAGTCTTTGTAATGAACTAATGACACTGTTTTCAGCAACCCTCTCCTAAAGTACTCAGTCTAGCCCCTGTTTGATTTGAAAAAGCATGAAATACCATGCATTAATTTTCATGCCATCATGATAAAATCATAGGAATCAGAGTGCTGCTCCTGTTTGACTGATTCCAGCAATTTCTGCTGTTGTTATTTATGGGTTTTTCAAAGTGCCATTCTTTGAATACCATGAACATATATGAAATTATGCAACCTGTATGTAGATTATCTTGTAAAAGTTACAAAAGCATGTAACCTTTATCCTCTATCTTAAGTTCTTAAATTAATCTATTTTGTCATTGGTTATATTAGTTTTCCTATTATAATGTGCACAGGTTCCCTTTTCGTTTTATATTCTGTTTAAGCTTCTATTGAGTCCAAAATGTATTTGTTCTTTTGCTCTTTTTTATTATTCATGTTCTTACGTTATTGGTTTTGTTCTTCTAATAATTATGTTCTCTGTAAACTAAGTATTCTTTTTACGTGCTTTTATGCTCTGCTGCTTCATTAGAACTCTTTACCGCTATAACATACATCTAACTCTTTCCATTATTTTTTGAATGAACGATGAAAACTCATTTCTTCACTATGTGATTGTTCTGCTGATCTCTCATTGTTGCCATTTCGAGTCACTGCTTTTTCCTCATGTGTCCATTTAGACTTCTACTTAAAAAAATAATGCTTAAGTTGCTGGCATATAAGGACATGTTTGTTTAGACAGTTTGAGAAAAAAAACCTATGCATTGTGGTGAAATATACATATATATGCATATACCCATATATATGCAAATTTTCTCCCTCCATAATATCATTGCTGGAAATGGCTCTTGGAGCAGTGCAGCCTGTCAAAGAATTATCATAGTCACAATGGATTTGCACTTAGAAGGCAATGCAAATGTCTCAGTTCTTTAGTAGGAAGTAGGAAGATTTCCATCATTTCACACTGCATGTGAGGGATTTTATGTTTTATATATTCCCTCTACAAAATAATATACCATGAAACACTGGATTAGAAATATTTCAAACCTGTAACTTTATATGCAGAATTGCTTATAAGTCTACAGAAGTCTACAGAACATGAAGCCCACTATCTAGAAATTGAAATAGTATAGCATAGTTGTGCTCAAGTGAATAATGTCATGTGCAGGAAAAAAGTTGGATAAGTATACTTAAATAGGGGAAGATATACAAAACAAGAGGATATAGAGCTATCCCTGAAGGATTCTCCTTTCTATGTAAAATATTGGAATTAATTTCTAGGAGTTAATACAATTAATATGTTAGTCTGTTGCAGTTGGAACATGCTTGCTGACTTACTTTTGTAGAAATGGAGAATCCAGCAGAACATGTCTGAAGTTCTTTATGTTAATTAAAGATTATGAGATCAAGAACTGTTCAGTTGATTCCTTCCTTCCCTCCCTTGTTTGGCTCTGCACTTGTGCAGAGTTGGAAGAGTTGTTTACTACTATCAATATGCATATTAATTTAGGAAACTGTTAGCCAATAGTTTAGTCAAGTCAAGAGGATATAATGAGATTTTGAAACAGGTAATACTTGGTATTGGTGCAATGATTAAATATACTTAGTCCTTATGAAAATAAAGTCTTTGGGAACTTGTTAAAAACACTTCTATGTAAAGGAGCGGTTTGCAATCAAATTTGTTTCATACTGTTAAATCATATCTGCTGTAGTGTGCTTCCCTGTCTTACATCTTAGACTTAACAATTTTGGCTATATGTTCTCAGAAACCTTATTAAAACTTGGCATTCATTTCAAAACCACTTAATGGAGCTTATACATTAGCATACTTTTTTTCTTTGAAAGAATCTGTAACCATTTTCTTTTACATGATCTTCTCTTTGGCTGTACTTTATGTCCTTTATAAACTTCAGAGCATCCTCATTGTGCTAGCAGAACTTTTTTTGGTATTTCTTCTAGTAGTTATAGAATAAAACTCTATTCACTGCCTGTCTTTTTCAGCCACTTAATCTGCTGCTGCTGCTACTTTCTTTTGTGGACTTCTCGGTTCCAGTTACTGGGTAAAAAAATTAAATCTTCTCCAGGATTGCAGAATTCTCCTTTCAAACTTCCATTGTCCAGGTGTGATGTCACTTCCTCCACCATAATTATAGTGCTACCCAGTTAGATTTCTTTTTTAAAAAATAAATCACTACCCATTTAAGTGTTCTTTGTAACTGACTGCTATGCTATTAAGTGCATCTCTTATGTGGTGGCTATAAGAACTGTACCATAATGCATTCTGACTTCCAATTCCAATAGAAATGTATTTTCAGAATTGATTACAGTATGAAGTAAATCTAATTACAGAAAATGTTACATATGACTTTGAATTTCTGGTAACTGTAATAATGTGTAAAGTATAAATATCTTTTTAAAATTAAAAAGAACCCCTAAAGCAGTGAGCATTTTTAAGTGGTATTTCATTAAAAATATCCCAAATAAAATTAAAGGCCAGGCTATTCCCTCCCTTTAATCTGACTGTAGGAGTAACATTTATTAGAAGTTCTTTTCTATACATTGCTACTTTGTTTTGGAGGTTTAAATAAGGAAAAAAGTAAGTGACTTGACAATTACAATTTTTAAAACTTGTCAAACTATAACTTTATAACTAAAATATTTTTTCAGAAAGAGTTTCTATTAAATGTAGTTGGTACTATTCAAATAGTGTGTTTTTTTGGTGAAATGGCATCTATAAATGAATGGATTTATCTTCTTACTGCATCCTGAATTAAATATGCACTCTGGAACAGAATGTGAAGGGAAAGAAACTACAGGAAGGAAAAGCTGTGGAAGAATAGGAGTACTTCACTCAGTGTGGCTTTAATTTTTCTTTCATTTTAAAAAATAGTTTCTTCACCTTATGTCATTAAATAGTTTTAAGTTATTACATTACTTGTTTAAAATTTCTTGTATTTTACAGAATTTACTTTTCTCTAAACTTTTATTAAACCTCAAAAATGTTTTTATACCACTGTTGATTTTTCATTGCCCTTTGTAATAATAGTTTTACTTCTTAAGCATAAATTCAAACATGAATCACAGTGTTAGTATGGCAAAATAGTTTTATGGGTAGACATCCATAGGGTGAGATCCAGGTGTTCATGGAAAAGCTGGCCTTATTAGGCAGCTGTTGAGAATAAAGTAGTACTCATCACGAATATGATACAAAGTATTTCTGAATATGTGCTAGGAAACCTTTTGAAATTATCCTAGTTCTGTCACATTCAATGTTAAACATAGGATTCCTAAGATTATTGTGGCTGTTATGAGGCCCTTGTCTTAAAAATAAAACACTGTCCCCTTTTGCTTGCTACTCTGGAAAGCACGGCATTTCTCCTTAAAATAATATTTTAATAGCTCTTTGGTATATTTTTATAGGTTAGTACATTTTCTCTTTTGTGTTTCCTTTTCAAGCTGTCAATCCAAACCCCCAGTTACTGATATAGAAAACTAAGGGTCTTTCTCAAAGGCCCCTTTTTTCATAGATGTCAATAATAGATCTTATTACTTTTTAAAGTAATTACAAGATTAAGGCATAATAGGAGGTGTGGTGGCACAGCGGCCTAATGACACCAGTTTTGTCGACCAGAAATGGCCGGCACTCTGGCCGGTTG
>JANHZU010001410.1:88894-101404 GCA_032468055.1 Acrochordus granulatus | reverse complement strand
AACAGATTAATCTTGTCTTATGAGGCACCACTGTAGTTTAATTTTTTCTTTAATGCTTGCTGGAAATAAACTTTTAATACCTAAGACAAGACATTGTGATTGCAATTCTGCCTTTCATATGAGAGATATTTTCAGTCTTACTGAAGTAGTCCATGTATTCATGTTCTCAATCTGAGCCCCCTTTTCTAATAAACATAGTGAAGATACTACTAAACTCTTATATTGGAGAGTAATAAGAACTGACAGAATGCATATATTCATTTTTGAAATCTACTATTGTTTAAGGCAAGCGCTGCTTCTAAAAAAATGTGCACATATCTGGTTTGAACCAAAGGTAATTTGTCTTTAGGAATTCTGCCTTTGTTTTTTTATTATTTTTCAAGATTATGTAATATTTATTTTGATATTTGTCAGCTTTCTCTCACATTGGTTTAAAACTTTACAAAGTGGCACTTGAAAAAGAACTGTAGATTTAGTGAATTATACAAGAGTCAAAAAAGTGTGGGGGAATGTAAAGGTCTGCCTGAAATACCAAGCATGTATTTTCTTAGATGACTGCTCAGAAACAGGTTGAAGATTCTTCTTTGATTAACAGGACTGCAGTTGGCTTGTGATCTTGAAGTTTATTGCTTTTTGTTTAAAGACCTAGGATATTCTAATATAGAAGAGTGTAATATATGCATACTACTTTTCAACCATAATGCTGTTGTATAAGAATAACTTCATAACACAATTTTTCTTTCTTATATAATTTGTACCCATTTGCTTGACTGAGCAGACCACATAAATAAGAAATATATAATCCCATCTTTAAAAACATGGCACTCGTGACAGAATTAGTATATACCTTGCAATATATATACTTGTGGAAAAAGCCAGGTGTTTCCTGCTTTCCTAAAAGTCTTTGGATCTCTTTGGGAAGCTTGTTCTAGAAGGGCAGGAGTACCACTGAGAAAGATTGTTTCCTACTGTACCCACTAATCTTTCATAGAGAAGATTCCCAGCTTTCCCTAAATTGGTCTAACAGGGCATGTAGATTATATTTGCAGTATCCTTTGGGAACCTTGTCCCAAATCACATAAGGCTTTGTAAGTTATCACTAATAACTTGAATTATGGGACAAGACCTTTTGTTTATTAGCCTGGCTTGTTACAGAATCTGATCCTAATTAGCGCTGAGAAAGAGTGACTGTCCCAAGGTTACCAAAATAGCTTCCATGCCCAATGGAAGACTAGAATTTGGCTTCCCTTATTCCTAATCCAGCACCTTAATCATTATACTGCAGTAATTCTCCAGTGGCAAGTAGTGTAGCACCCAGAATATTGAATGAATAGGTGGCTTTATTAGCATGCAACCTATTGTATTTTGAACCAATTGCAGTTTCTGGGTAATGATTTC
The DNA here is from genome assembly GCA_032468055.1 of Acrochordus granulatus. Taxonomy (NCBI): domain Eukaryota; kingdom Metazoa; phylum Chordata; class Lepidosauria; order Squamata; family Acrochordidae; genus Acrochordus; species Acrochordus granulatus. Next base: position 100,006 of record JANHZU010001410.1, on the reverse strand, counting down.
TATACAGACATATTTAAGTAACCTTGAGTTAACAAGGACAGAAATTTTGCCTAGAGCAAAAATCATTCTACAAAGAGCCCTATCTACTTCTTCATGCACAAACCCAAAAGAATCCCAGATGATCTTGCAAAAAGTTACTTGATTGTGCTAATGTGGTTCTATAGGGGCATGATGGCCCAGCGGTTAGGACACTGGGCTTGTCGGCTGGAAGGTTGGCAGCCTGAGTTCGAGACCCAGGCATCGCATAATGAGGTGAGCTCCTGTTATTTGCCCCAGCTCCTGCCAACCTAGCAGTTCAAAAGCATGCAAAATGCAAGTAGATAAATAGTACCACCTAAATTGATGGGAAAGGTAACAGCGTTCCGTGCGCCTTAGTGTATAGTCATGCTGGCCACATGACCACGGAAGCATCTTTGGACAGCGCTGGCTCTTGGCTGTGAAACTGCCTCCTAGAATTGGACACAACTGAAAGGGGAAACCTTTACCTAATGTGGGTCTAGTTAAGCAAATCCAAGCAACTTTTATTTATTATCTTGCCTTTTTTAAAATAAATATGCCTAATATTCCTTTTTCCTCCTATTTTTCCCATAACAACAATCCTGTGAGATGAGTTGGGCTGAGAGAAAGTGATTGATTCAAAGTCACCCGGCAACTGAGTAAAACTTAGAATTTCCCAAGTTGTAGCTTGGTGCTCTAACCACTAGACCACACTGGTTTTCAAACATCATCAGAAAAGGCTTGAAGAAAACTTGGGTAATGTCCTTTCTGAAGAGGGTGTCAATCGTAATTGTAAGCAGAGAACATTTTTGCTGTAGCAGTTTTGATGGGCCAAATGGTATTCAGTTTATTAAACTATAACATGGAGCTATTGTGAGTTTTGTTTTTTTTAAATCACCAATGTTCATATTGACCAGGACTCAATAAATAAAAAGTAGTGGAAATTTGGGCAACTGATTAGATTTTTTTTATTTTCCCTTCAATGGCTGGAGGTAGGGGAGTCTTTTTATTTTATGAAAGGAAATTTAATGAAGTCAAGTAAATTTCAATAAAACTTTTATATTTTTCTGTCAAAGTCTTTTATGTTTTCTCCTACTTTGTTACTGTCTGGGCTTCTTGATTTTTCACCCTTTCTTCCCAGTGTTTATTCCACATGAGGAAAATGGCTTGAAGAACTTTTACCTCACGCCAGCTGTGATGGAAGGAAATAAATGATCTCTCTCCCCCGTTTTCTCAGTTTTTGCCTCCTGGATTATTGCCTTTTCTCATGAGGGCTGACTGTCTTTTAGATTGCCTCTTTAGTGTGCTCCTGGGCTTTGCCTCTGTTTATTCAGCCTATTCACAGTGAAACCTATGGCGGCGGAGTCCCCAAGCAGCCATTTTGTCTTATTTCCTTCTGGTCTCCTGCCTAACAGTGGTTCCCAGAAACCTCCAAGCCTGGTGACATAATCGGGTCTTGAGGAGTTTCTGGAATGATAACAGTGATGGTGCTTACCTGACTTCGGGCTGGATGGGAGAATGTTTCATAGGGTGAGTGCCACAGTTGAGAAGGCCTACCTCTTGGTAATTTCCTAACAGACAGGATCTGCGAGATGCCTTCTCTCTCAGATCTAATGGGATGGTCTGAGGTAACCAAGGAGAGATGGTCCCTCAGATAACCTGGCCTCATGCCATGCAGAATTTTAAAGATTAAAATCCACACTTCGCATTGGTCCTTAAAGAAATCCTTAGAGGGACTAAATCTATAGATGTAGAGATCCTAAAGAAATCTTCAGAGATTTCTTTCCAGTCTGTTACTATTACTAGTGTTGTGTCTGCCTCTACTTAATAAAAAAAAGCTTGACAGAAGCTGAGAGTAGATTTACTCTGTAGTTCGCTCCTTAAAAAACAGTAACAGTGTTACTGTTGCTGCTCTCCAATCCTCATTGCTGGAATTACAGTATTAACAAAAATCTCACAATTGCTCATGCTTTAGTCATCTCCCAGGTAAATGCCCTATATGGGGTTGCTCTTGAAAACCATTCTCGACCTGCGGCTAAAGTCCTTGGTGCATCGGTATTAAACCTCAATTCTGCAAGCTTTGCCAGCTCCCAGTGTGTTGGGTAGAACTCAAGGTACTGGTTGTCACATATGAAGCTCTCCATGACATAAGGTCAAGTTATTTTAGGATTGCCTCTCTCCTGTTGTTTTTATCTGTCCCACTAGGTCTATCAGTGGAGACGCATTTGGATCCCTTCCATTAAAGAGCATCACAGGACCTTGGAAGTATGTCTTTTCTACCATAGCACTCTCCCTTCCAACACCTGGAATACTATACACATTCCTCCCCCCGAGATCAGGTTGGCCCCGACTTTTTCATAAAGTGCTGAAGACCTGGATGTGTTCCAGTTTCTAGGGGTAGGGAGATGAAGTAGCCTGTTGAGAGAAAGGTTTTATTATTTTATTCTTGCTTTAAAAAAATACCTTGATTTTTTTAGCTATCTAAAATAACATTTATGAAATGAGTGACTAGATAGATAGATAGATTGACTAAATAAATTTTCCTATGGGGGGCTAGATGAGAGTAAAATTTGTAATGATTTAAAATGCAAAATGTTCTTTAGTTTGAATTATAGTGGAACAATAGAATTGCAAGCGTAGAACTAAATGCACAGTTACTCTGATGTCACTTAAAGCAATTTATTTTATTAGATTTTAATTCCACCTTTATTACTTCATAAGTAATTCAAGATGGCAAACATATGTAATGCTCCTTCTTCCCCCTTTTTTCCCTAGAACAACAACCATGTGAGGTGGTTAGACTGAGAGAAAGTGACTGGCCCAAAGTGACCCAATCAGCTTTCATAGTTGAGGGTTTTTATGGCAATACAAAGCAGTACTTCTTTGTACAACAAAAAAATATGCAGTTCTTGGTTTTGACTTTATGTCATTTGTCCAAGTGCTCTCTGGTTCATCAAGATGCTGGCTGCTTCCATTATTCTCCTGCAGGCAGCTTCAGTTTCAGCCAACAATGCAGTAATTTAAATTTGCAGCTTGAGGTTAAACCGGTAGTACCAGTACAAATCCAAAAAAAGGTAGAAGTCCGAACATTTCCATTCCTTTGTAAGTCAGCCATGATCTTATAAGACATAAATTTGATTTTCCCTATAGAAAGTGATTGCTATTGTGGACTCCTCATATTTACCTATCTAGTTTTTACCAAAGGAATAAATTCATGATTTGGTTTCTGAAGACTAAATCACTAAGTTTGTGGGACTGACATTGTAGTACCTCAAAAACCTTTTTAATTGACTTTTGTTAATATTATTAACTGAAGATTATAAGATCTAAAGTGTTGCCATCTGGACTTAGAAAAGGCTGCATTTAGAATTTCAAGTGTAATTTTGAACATAAGCAGATTTGTAACATGCAGATGGAAAATTGGAAGTAGAACCATTTTCCTTAGGGTGACCAGTGCATTTCTTATGTAATTAACTTCTTGGATCAAATGCTTGGTCACAAATGTTATGTATCTAATATATGATGAGAACTGAAAAAGTTGCTGTTTCTTTAAATGTTGCTTTAAAAATCACATTCTTATATAGCAACTTCCAACATGTGAAAGTTTTGAATGTGCAGAATAGTTATTGTTGCTTGTTGCTGAATAGAACTACTAGCAAGTGATTTATAGAAATTTTAGAAACAGAATTTTCTGCATGTGTTAAAGCTATGTTAAGTAAAGTCTTTAGGATACTGCTGATATATGTAATAGTCGCCTTTGGCAAGTGGGGCAGCAAACAAATTTAATAAAATCTATTATCTCTTACCTGTTTGAGAATCATCTTCATTTACAGACTTTGTAATTGCATATCCTTTTTGTTTGTAACTTCCCAAAGGCAGTTTTTATAAAATTGCATTTTCACACCACATCGAAAGTGACTTAATTTCCTTTGGCTTCAAGAGTGCCCTCTTGTGGTTTTATGTAACTAAAGTAACATTTGTGCAAGATATTTTCTAACAGTTCTGTTCAATTAATAGCTACCACTCCTATTAATAAAAATCGAGATTTTTAGGACCGAAATAAATACCAAGGCAGCTAGAATAGATCTGGATGCAAATAGATATAACTTGCATAAATGTTTTCAAAGAGTAAAGAGCTAAGAACAAATATATTTCTTCAATATGAGAAGTATGTTGAAAAAATGTTGGTTCTATACCAAAAAGTTAATAGATTCTGAATAGATTTCTGTTTGTCTTGGAAATTGTGAAAATGATGGAAATAATATAACTGGTTAAGATGTTGCCTTGAGGAAACAATGCCTGAAGACTGTAAATTATCAAAACACATCATAGGATTACGTATTTACCTTACGTATGGAATGATAAGTATCCTACAAAGAAGCATTATATTTTATAACTATAAGGTATATTTGTGCCTAGTGTTGAGTTTCTCTTATCTTATATGAAGAAATTGTATAAGATAATATTTCATATAAAGATGTAGCAGCTGATCTATTCCTTCTGAAAGGCATTTTGTACTGTTTTGTGCTAAAGGCTTCCCTCTCCCCCTGTACAAGATATTCCTGTATTTCTGTGGTCTGTCCTCTAGTGTTGTACTATTGATATCTTCTCTCTCCTCAACTCTCTTTTGCTAAAAAAACTATCACTGCTCAGTTTGTTGTGGTTGTAGTTTATAGCATAATTGTTTTCTTAACTATAAACATAATCCTTTTCATTACAATTTATGTCATGGTGCAGATGATAGCTATTTCCAGCATGCTACTGAAGTCGTCATGCAACAGTATTTTGATACCTTGCAATTCCTCGTAAAGACTTTCAGAAAATTGGTGTTACAAGACTATATTAATGCTAAGGCTAGACAATTTGTACTCAGGGAGGCATATAAATATATTTACAAATCATGTTAACCTTAAGCAGTAACAGATACTTTAGTAAAAAAGAGATTTTCTTAATATAGACCATGTTCTGAAAAACAGTTTAGGAATGTTAACTTGATCACAATAAGTATGTAATATCAATCATCTGGTAAGATGGGCATTTGCTTTAGGAAGAGGAAGGTGCTTGTAATTCTAGTAACTGGTTCCTTTAAATACTAAAATAATTTGCCTTATATAAATCAAAGCCATTCCTCTATATAGCTTTTCAAGGTGTTAAGGAGATATTATCGTGGTACCTCAGTTAAAGATTGAAAGTAATAGATCATTTCCATGCAAAAAAAATGAATCATTGGAACATGAGGAATCATGTCAGGCTATTGTTGGACTTGTTCAGCTGGTACAGAAGGCAGCCCATGTTCTAAGGGTGTATACATTGCTTGAAACACATTGTTCTAGTTATTAGAATAATGGCTGTCAAGATCTTACCTTAATTCCTGAGTATAAGCTTGATATTTAGAATTCTCCATTGCTTTGGGTCCATCATGAAGATTGCCTCATTTTCGATGCCATGTAACAATCTGTACTATAAACTTTAGCTCTCACCTCACTATACCATCTCTGTGCAGAATCCATATGACAGGGATGCAGAGAGAGGCATTCTTGGTGGCTGCTCAACCAGTTTTGGAACTTTCTTCCCTTGGAGACTTGCTAAAGTTCTTGGACCTTTCGGAAGCATTGTAAGATGTTTTCATTTGGTCTGGCTTCTAATGACGGGTTAAGCCATTAACAGGTTTATTAAAACTTATATTAAAACAATTTCAGTGTAAAATTATATTGTAGTTTCTGTGCCTTGATTTTTTAAAATATTTTTCCAAAGATCATATAGGGCAAAACTCTCAATTTCCTGTGTCTTAAAATGCTAATTCGGGACACACTTAAAACAGGCAAGATTTATATTTAAGGGCACAGTAATACAATGCATAAAATGTTTGAGAAGTTTACAAAAAGATTTAATTGTAGTTTTAAATTCAATATGCTTGTTTTAAAATTAGATAGAATGTTTTCTAGGAAAAAAACATACATAATTTATGATATCAGCAGTTAAATCTGTATCTTGGAAATCATGAAAGACTGTCTTTTTGGATAATTATACATTTATTGGTTGCTTGGCAAATAATTTTCTTTTAGCAGTTTAGAAAAATAAACAATGAAGAAAATGTAATGTTCAAAACTAGGGAAAATCAAGGTTATCTTTATTTTAGGCCTGGAACACGAGAATGGCCCTTGCCTGGCATTAAAATAATGACTGTCTATGTGCCTCTAAGAATTCTCCATCAGATTTTGACCTAGCAAATCACATTTAGTGGAGCATGTTGAAGAAGAACCTCCAGCGATGATGCTATTTAGATCTGAAATTTAAAAAGGGTTTAGATGCATTACCTTTATTTTACAACTTCAGAATGAGAGCTGTTGGCTGACAGAGACAACTTTCCTAAAGATGTCAAAGATAATCTGGATAGAAAATTCCAGTTACATTTGTATTCATATATTACATCGTTTGAAGAATCCAGTTATAATGTGTTTGCTTTTTCTGATTAATTCCCCACAGCTTAATAAAATTGTCAGATAAGCATTGGAGTTGCTAGGTTAAAACTATGAATTACAATTTTCTCTGTTCCCCATATTTTTGCAGCGATAATTATAAAAATCTGTCATTAGCATACAAATAAGATTATATATTCTTAAGTAAAATAATATCCTGCTGTAAGAAAACAGTTATAATTTCAAGTTTGGATTTGTCAGATGAATGAATGTGTGTGTATTTGTGACTGCTTATACTGACACTTGGTGGACTCTCTATATGATTTTAAAAAAAATACAGTATAATCCTGTACATGTCTATTCAGAAGTAATTACTTACAGTAATCAGTTAATTTTTTTCCTCTACCAGGTAATTGTATAGGAATAAAACCTTAAAAAACTATTTTCCCTTTTTTGAATAATTAAAATGATTTATGTTGCATAGTCCAATTAATTTTTTATAAAATGTTATGTATGTATGTTGTGTATGTATATCCCAAATCATTCTTTTTTAAATATCTCAAACCAATATATTTAGAATCAGAAAAATATGTTTTAGGCTGCAATCCTATCCACACTTATGAGCAATCATCTGATCTGTTCAGCTTGCTTACAAAACCCTCTGCATAGAATTAGGATGTTGAAATAATACAGAAAATGAAAGCGTATTGTAATGATATGGTCAAATCACTTAATATAAGTACTTTTTGTGGAAACTATGTAATTAATAGTGAGGAACTTTCTGAAAATTACATTTATACAGTTAAAATCAGAAATGCAGTGAATATATTTAATACATTTTTAAATATAAAGCACTTTTAAAAAGTATTGACTTTTTAAAAATTGCCCATGCAATTTCTTACTAAAGTTCATTCTGATTTACATACTTTACCAGCAATTCTTTGAAATAATTTGCTGTAAGATTACTTTGCACATTTTGTAAATTATTGAAACAATAACATTTATTGGTCAAAATTATTAAATTGTCTTAATTTTATCTTAATTTTCCATTGTCTCTCCGCAAGTATTAAGAACTTTTGATACATTTCAATATTTAGACTTTAAAATTTACATTTATACACAACCTGACTATCATTATCAATTTTAAATCCAGTTTCTTCATTGGATAATTAAGATACTTCCTGGTCAAATATACATACTCTTTAGATGGTAAAATCAGTTAAAATATTTGTTTGAAATGAAATAATGGACTCTAGGAATATGTGCTAAAATCTTGACCCATACCTACAGGAACTGTAGAATTAGATCTATTTTGATTTGTTTATATTCACTTGAAACTATTAAATAAAATCATTTACTGTAATTACACAATTATTGAACAAAGTGAGACATTTATTTTGTAGCAAGCATGCATTGGTTCCAACTGTTAATTTCCAAAACTTCCAGAAAGAGATAGTAGGAAAACAGCCTTTCTATGGGAAAGAGATGAAAAATTGTTAGGAAATTTATGCTTTGATAGTTACAATTTTCCCCAGTCAGTCACTACCTTAACTTGATTGTGGGGCTTGTGTGCTCTGAAGAAGATGAGAGTTATTCCAGAGGTTCAACCATACTGGACAGATCTCATCTCATGAGCCAGACAAAGAGTGTCTCCCTCCCATAAAAAATATGGTGAGATGTAATTTACAGAAACCCATACTGTCTCGGTCATCACCCAGGTTAACAAGGACCATGCTAGAGTTCCTAAACTTCTGGTGAAAAATGGGCTACAGGACTCCACTGGAGGAAATGGCAATCCTTGTCAAGATGACCCCATGGACAGTAAAAACGTTAAAAGATATGATGCTGGAAGATGAGCCCCTCAAGTGGAAGGTGTCCAGTATGCTACTGGGGAAGAGAAGAGGGCAATTACAAGTAGTTCCAGAAAGAGTGAAGCAACCGGGCCAAAGCCAAAAGGATGTTCAGCTATGGATGTGTCTGAAGGTGAAAGGAAAGTCCAGTATTGTAAAGCATAATACTGCATAGGAACCTGGAATGTAAGATCTATGAATCAAGCTAAGTTGGATATGGTCAAACATGAGATGGCAAGATTGAACATTGACATATTGGGAATCAGTGAAATAAAATGAACAGGAATGGGCAAATTTAATTCAGATGACCATTATATCTACTACAGTGGGTAACACTCCCTGAGAAGAAATGGAGTAGCCATCATAGTCAATAAAAGATTGAGAAAAGAAATTCTGAGGTGCAATCTCCAAAATGACAGAATGCTCTCAGTTTGAATCCAAGGAAAGCCATTCAACATCACAATAATCCAAGTCTTTGCCCAACCACTAATGCTGAAGAGGCTGAAGTTGATTCATTCCTACAACACCTAGAACTCACACACAAAAAAAGATGCACTTTTCATCATTGGTTGATATTTCATCAAAGTAAGAAGTAAAAAGTTAACAGGAATAACAGACAAGTTTGGCCTTGGAGTACAAAATGAAGGAGGGCAAAGGTTAACGGAATTTTGTCATGATAATACCTGGTCATAAAAATACATTTCCAACAATCCAACAGGCGACTCTACACATGGACATATTGAGATGGTCACTTCTGAAATCATATTGATTATTGCTTGCACCAAAGATGGAGAAGCTCTGAAGTCAGTAAAAACAAGAACTGGAGTTGACTGTTGTTCAGATTGTGAGCTTCTGATTGCAAAATTTAGGCTTCAACTGAAAACCACTAGGCCATTCAGATGTGACTTCAATTATATCTCTTATGGAGGTAAAGAATAGATTTAAGGAATTAGATCTTGTAGACAGAGTGCCTGAAAAACTATGGACAGTGGTACAAGAGGTAGCTACTGAAACCATCCCACAGAAAAATAAATGCAAGAAAGCTGTCTGATGAGGCTTTACAAATAACTGAGGAAAGAAGGAAAGTGAAAGGCAAGAGAGAAGGGGAAAGATATACCCAAGTGAATGCAGATTTCCAGAGAATAGCAGGGAGAGATAAGGCTTTCTTAAATGAACCATGCAAAGAAATAGAGAAAAACAGTGGATTGGGAAAGACAACAGTTCTCTTCAAGAAAATTAGAGAGAACGTTTTGTACAAAAATGGGCATGATAAAGAACAAAAATGGTAGAGACCTAGCAGAAGCAGAAGAGATTAAAAAGAGGTGGCAGGAATATACAGAAGAGTAATACAAGAAAGATCTAAATGTCCCTGATAGCCACGATGGTGTGGTCACTGACCTAGAGTTGGACATTCTTAAGTGGACATTGCTAACAACAAAACTAGCAGAGGCAATGGTATACCAGCTGAACTATTTAATATCCTAAAAAATGATGCTGTTAAAGTGCTGCATGCAATATGCCTGCAAATTTGGAAACCTCAAGAGTAGCCACAGGATTGGAAAAGGTCAGTTTACGTTCCAATCCCAAAGAAGGGAAATGCCAAAGAATGTTCAAACTACTGTGCAGTTGCACTCATTTCACATGCTAGCAAGATTATGCTCAAAATAACTACAAACCACATTTGGCAGTATGTGAACTGAAAATTACCAGAAGTACAAGTTGGGTTTCAAAGAGGCAGAGGAATTAGAGATCAAATTGCCAACATTTGCTGGATCATGGAGAAAGCAAGGGAGTTCCAGAAAACAGTTACAGGGGAATCTCTGACTACAAGCCTAATCCGTTCCGGAAGAATGCTCTTAAACTGAAATTCGATTTTCCATAAGAAACAATGAAAAGTCGGATGATCTGTTCCACACCCCCAAAAATATTCACAAACAAATCATTTTCAATAGAATTTTATGTAGAAATGATTGTCCCTAATATCTGATTAATACACAATATAAAGCAGAAATAGAACAAACTAACTAGCACTTAAGGATCTACTTCAAGGTAGATTCTGGCCATTGGCTGCTGCTAGGCCAGCTGCTGTCTGGCAGCCCTTGCTGGATCAAGAGGATCCGCTGCTGCTCAAGGCAAAAAGGCCTTTTCCCTCAGTAATGTCTTTCCGGGGGTCTTTCCTGGGTGGTTTGGAAATGTTTCTCATCATAACCTGCCTCTGTGCTATGAGGGGAGAAGAGATAGTCAGCAGGGGGACGGTCTGGTTGGTGCTGGGCAACTTTTGTGTGTGTGTATGTACCATGCGTGCTTTGCGAAGATTCCCAGCTGGCGCAAGGGAGACAAGAGGGAGGAGAGGAGGGGGAGGGTCATTGCCTGGAAGGAGAATCTGGAGTCTGAGTCTCAGCAGTCCTTTCTCTTGAACGACTTTAACTTAATTTACGCTTTTTACACAGCGAGAGAGAAGAACCATTGGCTCCATTGTGAGATTTCCTGCGTGAACTCATCGTGCAGTGCTTACGAGTTGCTGCTTGTCAACCGAATTAAATTTTATTAATAATTTTTGCTCATCTTGCGAAAATCTTGTGCACTGAGATGCTTGCAGTCCAAGGTTCCACTGTACTTCTGCTTCATTGACTACACTGAAGCCTTTGATTGCGTGGGTCACAACAAACTTGGCAAATTGTTAAAGAGATGGGAGTACCAGATCACCTTACCTGTCTCCTAAGAAACCTATATGCTGGTCAAAAAGAAACAGTTAGAACCAGATATGGAACAACAGATCTGTTCAAAATTGGGAAAGGAATATGACACGGCTGTATATTGTCATTCTGCTTATATGCAGAAGTACA
>JANHZU010001410.1:57493-82811 GCA_032468055.1 Acrochordus granulatus | reverse complement strand
CATACTTCAGTGGATTTAGAATCACATTTGTATCAAATGAGACCTAATTTTTTTTAATATAGTTGATTGTAAACGCAGCTTTATAGAATTAGGTTTTATCAACAAAGCTAAATTATAAGACATAAAATCAGGTAATTTTAATTGGAAATTAAAAGAGCAGTGGTGAGTGGGGTTAGATATTAAATTTATGGTGAAAATACTAAAGAAACCAAAGGAACCAAATTTTGAATTTTAGGTTGTTCATAAAACAAAATATGTATTAAGGTTTATGTGTAATGCAGTATGTATGTTGTACAATTATTTATTGAAAGTTCAGTAAATCTTTCAGCAGGAAAGATACCATACCTTAAATAAGATGTCTAAAAGCTGCTCATCATTTTGTTCATGTGCAGGGTGAGATTAAAATTGCAGTTTCAATTGAAGATGAGGCAAACAAAGACCTGCCTCCTGCTGCTCTTCTTTATAGGCCAGTTCGTCAGTATGTTTATGGAGTCCTGTTCAGTTTGGCAGAAAGCAGAAAAAAGACAGAGAGGCTTGCTTTTAGAAAGAACAGACTTCCTCCTGAATGTATGTATTTGTCTTTTATTATAATTGTGAATTAAGTTGCAAATCTATTGTTTGTATCACTTATGATGTAGAACAAATTATGATTCAGATTGCAGATAAAACCATAATTTGCCAACATAGTTCATTTTCTAGTTGCTCAGCATTTTTGTATCTATAGTGCAAGAATTTTGGGATATAAAGCAATCTTAAACAGAAAGTAGCACATCAGAGTTTAGAAAATTAAAATCAGTATTTTGAATCATTCTATGGAACAAGCTGGAAGCACTACAGTTTTTTTAAATTAGTAAGATACAGTAAACATACACCCAATAAACTGGGTCCTATATCCTGGTTGGTTGCTATTTCTGAATATTCATCCAGGAGTATAAATAATTTTGCACAAGCTATCTATTGCCAGGTAGAGAAATCACTTAAAATAATTTATAGCTTCCTAAATGTTTAATGTTAGAATAATAAAAGTTGCATTTCAGTAGTGTCACATAGGAAATGCCATATTAGTCTATAAATTCTTGCCATATCATGAAAATCAGTTGAATCCAGTTGAAAGAAAAATCTGAAGAGATACACACATAACTTGAATTGTTGGGTGGACATACTAATATTACTTACATTTTTCTCAACATAAATGTATAATGTTGAGTGTATAATAAATGGCAGCCGGCCCATGCCTTGCTTCATTTATTTTTATGAGCCGCCCAGAGTCGGAGTGGCATACAAGTTTAATAAATTATTATTTTATCATTTGTCTTTACTTTTTAGTGCTTCAAGACAAGTTGATGATACTTTCAAAATAACGCATTGCCGCATTTTAGATACAATTCTCTATTTTCACTCAGTCTATTTTTGAACAAAAGTCAGCTTATTTAAGTCTATTCTGAAGATAGCTGAAACAGTTACTAAATTAATTCTGCACACCATGAAATCAGCTTTTGTTTTTTATATGGAGTGTTTTTTTTTAAATGTCTTGATGGTACATTCTGGTCTTGTAACTATACAGTGGTGCCTCACAAGATGAGACTAATCTGTTCCAGAAGAACACTCTTAGCGCGAAATGCTCTTAAAGCAAAACAAGGTTTCCCATTGGAAACAAATGGAAAATTGGACGATCCGTTCCACACCCCCAAAAATATTCACCAAAAAATCATTTTCAATGGAATGTGATGTAGAAATGATTGTCCCTAACATCTGAAACAAGTAACCACGATTAATACACGATATGAAGCAGAAATAGAGCAAACTAACCAGCACTTACGGATCTGCTTCGAGGCTGCTGCTAGGCCGGCTTCTGTCTGACACCACCTGCTGGCTCAGAGGATCCGCTGCAGCCGCTGCTGCTGAGGCAAAACTGCCTTTTCCCTCAGTGTATTTTGTGGGCAGTTTGCAAATGTTTCCTGCCTCCTTGAGAGGAGAAGAGTGCCGGGCAACGGGGAATTTACAATTTATGCTTTATTTTGTGTGTGCATGTGTGCTTTGAGAATATCCCGTCTGGTGTGAAGGAGACGGGGGGACTTCCTGGAGGGAGAATCTGGAGTCTCAAGTCTCGGGAGTTCCATCTCTTGAATGCCTGTTTGCGCAGTGAGAGAGGAGCTCAATGTGATCAGGAACGTTGACCTACTGTACATTCTGGCAAGGTCAGTCACACACACAGTAATGGAGTAAGCTACGCGGCAGCGTAGGCAGAATGCGCGTGCACTGCCGCCCATACAGCAATGAAGTAAGCCATGCGATATTTCCTGAACGGGAAATACAGAGTGCGCTGACTGATGATGCGCAGGTATCGCGCAAAGGTTTCTCATCATGTGAGTCACAGCTTGTCTAGCAGAATAAATTTTATTAAATTTTTTTGGTTGTCTTGTGAGTTAGTCGTCTTGTGAGGTACCATTGTATCTTGAACTTGTACAGCAAAATCAGTTACACCATTTACAGATATGCACCATTCTTGGCTATCAAGAAATATACATAATTTCATTTCTGTACCAAATTATTTATTAAAAATTAGTGTTTTAAGGATCATAGAACAGTCCAATTAAGAGAATTGATTTGTTTTTTTCAATGTATGACTCTACATTCACATTTTTAATGTCAAATCTATTCCATTATTATTTTTAACTTGTATCATATTCAGTGGTGTTGGAATGAAGCTCTTTGATGTGTATAATCAAAGTCCCACATTGGATATAATTTACTAGACTGGTACATAGGTTTTCCTAAAATAAATGTAACTGATAAAATTTCAGTAGCATAAGGGACTATAATTCCATCTCCATGCTAGACAGGAACAAATCACTTCATTGTATAATGGGAGAGTGGTAAAATTAAGCTATTCTTTTAGAAGTGATAAAGAGTTATTAATGGCAGTGTATGAAGTAGTGGAGGTTTACACAGAGGCCCATCCATCAGGAGTTGTTTTAAGTAATTCTGGCAAAATCATATCTTTAGTTGGACCTTTGCTACTTTTTAGCTGAAAAAATTAGCTTAGTTTTTTTTTTAATTTCTAGCTGTGAGACCAGGAGTCAGTCAGTAACAAAGTTGATAAAGGAATGTCAAGAGAACGAGCACCTAAAGGAGCACTGAATAGGTTGATAAAATATTTTATCCAGAGCTCTTAAGAGCTGGCTGAGGAATTCTGACCTGGTTTAGGAATTCTGAGAATTGAAATCCACACATCTTAAAGTTGCCAGGGTTGAATACCCCTGGATTATTCCAGCATTGGGATTATTGGAGCATTGGGGCTACGTTTATCTGAAGAGAGAGAAACAGGTTGCCAGAACAGATGATCGCCCTTATTTGTTACTTTTGGAGCCTTGTCCCTTTCACTAATGAATAGATTTGCTGCTGCTTTCTCAGAAGTATTTTATAATCTTTTTTTAATAAAATAAAAAATTCACAAGGGAGAAGACCATTACAGAACTTCTATAAGTTGAAGTTACCTTAGTCTTAGCCTGAACACAATCTTTATCAAACCAAGATTTGTAATTCTTATTAGAGAAATCATGAGTTGGAGTTTGATTAAACTTTCAATGGTCCTGAAATAAATTGGTAATTTTTTGAAAAGTGACAAAAATTTTATGAATATCACTGATTGTGCCAATAGTCACTCTTTTGAATGGAAGAAATAAGCAGAAAGTCTATGCACCTTCCTTTCTTTAAACTCTGCTGCTTTCCAGAAAAAAAATTGATAACCTGGGTTTACAAATATTAGATGACTATTGAATGTCTGGCAACAGTTCAGCTTTCAAAAGATTACTTGCTAAATACTCCTGAGTAAGTAGAGATTGTATTTCTGCATTCTGTATTTTATTCCAGCTATTGTTTGCAATCCATAGAAAGTTTAATTTAATTTGGCAGAAATGGAAAGCATGCTCCAGTTCATACACAAACATTATAACCTAAGAGAATTAACAAAAACAAAGAAGTACAGAAATTACCATATACCAGAAAGTCCTTTTCCAAAGATTTCAGAATCAGGCTTGCTTCTGGCATTGAGGAACTTAAATTAAAACATATATTCTGACATAGACCATAAAACTATTTTTCCATTCATGCAAAAGAATGAGGTAATTTCTGCAAATTTATCTCTCCATTTGTAGACCTTTGTACCAGTCTCTATATTGTCTCTTACAATTACCTAAGAACAAAACATGGAGGACACAAAGATTCCAGTGGGAAATGGCAATGGAAATGTCCTCTTCTGGGGATGGAATTTTTATTCCGCTTACAGAAAAAAAGCTAGGGCATAAGCCAGCATGTTATTTTTGCACTGAATATCGTGAACTGTCAATACCAGAAGGAGCCAAAATTTGAAACTACACTCTGTAAAATCAGCAATCCTATCCACTGTCAATTTGCACTTTTGAGGTAATAGCCATCTCCCCTATAACTATAATTACAAGTATTGGACAAGCTCACCTAAATATAAACCATAAACATTTTGAAAATCCTAATTTAACACATCAAATCCAATGGCATTATAATGTCTTGTCTGGACTTTGAAAGTGAGCAACATCAGACCTTGCTAATACTTGGATGGAAGATTACCAAAAAACACGATAGCTCTAGGCTAGATTTGGAAATTGTCTATAGGAAGACAATGGCATTGCCAAGAAACTGAACTGGACTGAATTTATATTGTATTGGGACCTGAGCTCTACTGAAGGAATTGCACCTTTCTCTTTATATTATAGTTTCATAGAATTGTTGGTTTGGTAAAGATTAAACTATTCGCTAGAATCATAATGTTTGAATCTGATAGAGCTAATACACAGCATTATCAAGAGTAAAGGGCTCCATGTGAACAGTGAGGATTAACTTCATCTGTTCTTCAGGGAACATTATTTCTTGGATTCATTTCAGATCATGAGTCAAAAACTGATTTAATCAATTTATGATGACCTTTGTCAAAAAGAAAGAGAAAAGAAGTAGGTGAATACAACAGTATTGTTTCTTTTGGACTTTCAGTACCATTAATCATTGGATCCTTTGGATAAGATACTTTTCAGAAGGTGAAGCTGGATGATTATTGTTCTTTTCCATGGCAGTTATTGCTCTGTTCCATGGCAAACACAGGGTTCTTCAAGGTTTAGTTTTATTTCTCTATTCAACTCCAGCAAAAGATATTTGCAAGAGGTAGTCTCATCAGTATAAAATACCAACTACTATTTTTCATATAATCAAGGTCAGATAATTTCTTAAACTGGTCACTGAGCAATATAACATGCTTGATGATAGCTGATAAACTAAAGCTTAGTCTAGGCAAGATGGAGGTGCTGGAGGTGAATAGTTTTGTGTTTTCTTATCCATGTTCTTCTACTATGGAATAATTTTTATCAATGGAGATACAAAACCTCAGTTGTTAGGGTTGCCTTTTATCAGCTCAGTTTGATGTGCAGGTTGCAGCCCTCTTGGACAGGGTAACTTGGGATCATGTATACATGGGCTAGTAAGTTGTGATTGGATTAAAGCAAAATTTGAACATTTAGATATCTGTGCATATTCTTTTGGAATTTATTTACTCCAAAATACAACTAAAGGTAAAGATTTCCCCTTTCAGTTGTGTCCAATTGTAGGGGGCAGTGTTCATCTCCGTTTCATAGCTAAAGAGTCAGCATTGTCTGAAGACACTTCAGTGATCATGTGGCCTCCATGACTATATGCTGAGTCACAGGGAACACTGTTACCTTCCCACCACTTAGGTGGTACCTATTTATCTACTTGCATTTTTACATGCTTTCAAACTGCTAGGTTGGCAGGAGCTGGAACAAGTACTAGAAACTCATCCCATTACTGGGCACTTGGACTGCCAAACTTCCAGCCACCAAACTCAGAGTCTCAACTGCTAAGCCACTATGACAAATACAACTTCCAGGTTATTAATTGAGAGTAGTCTCTACAATTGTAATTTATATGTACTAGCTTCCAGGCCCAATTCAAAATATTGGTGCTAACTGTTGAAGCCATGAACAACTAAAGTGCCAGCTATCTTATCAAAATTCTCCTCAAGGTCTCTGTCATCTGCAAAGGGTCTCCGCCTCAACCTTCTTAAGGTAGTGTGATACTTAGAAAATACCCTCCCCATCCAATGTGTGATTAGACAATTGTTTATAAAGACCCTCCTAGATATTTTATATGTTAACAATTGCTAAAATGAAATTGTTGCGTTTTATGTTTTATAGCTAACTCTTACCCATTTTTCTTGGTGGGCTAAATATTCAGAAAATTCATCCAAGGAGTTTTGTTTGAGTAAAGGCTAGGCAGCATTAATGAGAATGCATTTCACAAGTTAAAAGTTCAATGTAAGAAAACAAATCTTTTGAGATTGATTCCTGGTATGAATCTAAATGTTATAAATGCAAATAAAATATACCAATTAAAAAGATAGAGGCAAAACAGTATTTGTGCACAAACTATTTTGTTTCCTTTTTTAAAATTCTGTAGTCTCACCAGTGATAATTAAGGAATGGGCCGCTTACAAAGGAAAGTCTCCCCAGACTCCTGAGTTAGTAGAAGCTCTTGCATTTAGGGAATGGACTTGCCCCAATTTGAAGAAACTTTGGTTGGGGAAAGCAGTAGAGGACAAGAATCGACGAATGAGGGCATTCTTGGCCTGTATGAGGTCAGACACACCAGCAATGCTAAATCCAACTAATGTGCCCACTCACCTAATGGTGCTCTGTTGTGTATTAAGGTGAGTATGTTGTTGATTAATATTAACATAGAGTAAAAATTCCTCTTGATAATGCTGCATATATGTAATTATGTAAGAATATTCAAGTTTTATTGATAGAACTTTTCATGTAACTTGGAGCACAAATAATTCATAGAACATTTTTCTCCACACTAAACACAGAACAAACTTAGACTCAAAATGTTCCCAGTTTAATAATTTAAATTATTAATAGTTGAAATATTATTTAATATTATTAATATTAAATTGATAATAGTGTAAATAATAATTTAAATTATTATTTACATTATTATAATTTAAACAATAGAGCTAGTTTACATATAGAGCAAATTACATAGAAAGACCTGGTAGAGTGGGGAAGGCAGCAAATCATCATTTCTGTTTTTAGAGACTGGATAATAAACAGATTGGTTAAAAGAGAATAATTTTATGGATGTAATCCATTCAAATATGGGAGTATAGGTTCCAAATAATGTCTGGTGAATAAAATAGTGAATACTTTACAGAAGGCAACTATATGCTGTTATGAGCTTAATTTAGTTCCAGACATTTCCAAGGTTCTTCTGCCTTAATTTAGTTAAATTAGCTAATTTAAATGTTCACTGGATTTTTTAAAAATTATTGCAAGAAAAGTAGGAATTTAGACATTTTTAGAATTTAAAAAAAATCTACATCTTTATCAAATATACTAATAGAAATGCTTTCTATCAAAATAAGGTACTTAGGTCTGGGTGCTGTAAAATCATGAGTTGAACTCACAACATGTTTCAGACAAAGGCTTTTTCTCCATTTCATAGAAAGAAAGGGAAATCACCACTTTCCTATTCTAGATTATGTCATGGTCTCTGCAGCAGTTTTTTATGTTTCTGCCCTTTCCTTTTAATTTTGCCCAAGAATAGTTTGGATCCACTTTGGATGTAATTACAATGCTTTAATTAACACTATAGCTTATTTAAACATTGTTATATACAAATATCAGAAGTAATACAACTTTTCCAAAATGGTTTATCCAAGGTTCTTTGCTTTTATAGATATATGGTGCAGTGGCCTGGAGTTCGGATACTTCGTCGCCAAGAACTTGATGCCTTCTTGGCACAAGCTTTATCTCCAAAACTCTATGAACCTGACCAGCTACAGGAACTAAAGGTGACTTCTGAAGTTGGCTTTTGTGGAGCATTTAATCCTTATTAATTCAGGCGCTTTGCAAAGCAGTATCATTTTCTTTTGTCAGTATTTTCTATTTTCATCTGCTTGTTCAACAAAATAGTATGTGGTCAGGAAGACTTTCTGCCTTTAACACCAGCTCAGTATTAATTTGCAGATCATAAAATCTGCTTTAGTTTTCAAAGGATATATGCTGGTTTTTTTGCTTTTCTTTATCTGATACTGTATTCATGTTTACGTTTTATATCAGTAGCTTTCAGATTTCTAACCTTTAAATCATCACTTTTTCATTTCATTTTGTCTTTTGCTAAAGAATACCTGCATGTTTCCACAAGAGTCCATCTCCATCTATGTACTCTTAGAATAAATCAGCAATATCAGAGAAAGTATTACATAGGCATATTGAGCATGGTTACCAGTATACTGTACGGTAACAGGATGGATAGAATTAAATTCTATTACCAGTTTTTCATTTAAATTTCTTCATTTAAGGTAATTATATTAATATTATTAAAATAATAATTTACCGCCATATTTTAAGATTCAGCCATGGCCTTATTCAAATAGATTAAGCATCCATTTTCAGTAAAATATTTCTAGATGGATGCATGGTAGATACTGAAAGCTCTTGTTGCACTCAAGCACTGTTGATTAAATAGTAGGTCACCTAAAGATTAATGATATCTATAAAAAAAACATTTTTCAAACTCACAAAAAATAGTATTTTGCCCATTTTTCTTTAGAAGTATTTAAGTGATTTACTTTAAAGTTTTTGCATACTTTGTAATGAAAATTAAATAACAGGTTAATTTTAAATTGGTTTCCCTTCTTTGTCTATAACCAGATACAATTCCTAAATGGAAATGACATTAATAATCATAGCCCAAAGGATCTGTACACGGGTATATGTACACTTTTATTAATGAATACATGGTTTAGCTAGTTGTGTGCCTCAAGCAGTGCTGCCTCTCTGTCTTCTCATCAACAAGAACTTGTACTGGCAGATGCTTGTTAGCTGTGGCTTCTTTGACAGTAGATGTGGGGAAATGCATGGAATGGGCAAAACCCACTTTTGAAGTACACTTCAAGTATTTGGCATTTCCAGCTGAAAATACCTGCATTTCCTCCACTCAAATAGGGCAACAGGAGAGAATTCCACCCTGGACTTCATCCAGTTGTTGGTGGAAGCACCCAAATCAGAGGTTTTCAGTCAGTTTTTTTAAAGGTTATTTGAATTAGCTTGTTTTAAGGAATCCCAATACACTTATACCATTGACATCATTTTCCATTCCCAAGGTTATTCTAGAAAGTCTCGTAATAAGACATAATGCATAATCACAAAAGATTCTCAGATTTAGAATACAGTAATATGCAAATCATTTAGGAGAAAGGGTTTGTGATTTTTTTTGTTAAACTGAACTTTTTGATGAGATTTTGTCCCATCTATATAGGTAATTTTTGTTTTTGCTTGTCTTGCTTCTTTCTATAGAACTTCCCTTTCCTCCCCTTCCCCACTTTTCTGTCTTTTTCTCAGCAACCGCTCACTGCTTTCCTGCTAACAACTTGTACTTCCTTAGGGAGGCCTACCTCACACCATGGCTCTATCGTCTGATATAGGCTAGCGTTGAAGACAGGATGCTGGGCTAAATTGATCATTGGCCAGACCCAGTAAGGCAGTATTTGTATTCTGAATGTAAATTACCCCAGTTAAATCAGTATGAGCTTAGAATTACAGGTGAGTGACTTGGAAAAGAACCATACCTGGATGACAGTAAATCTCAAATTTTATCCAACAATAAAAGGCTGAATTCATCTTGTTGACTTGTACTTTCATTTTCAAAATTCAAGCATGTAGCATAATTATGTATACACAGTTTATTTTATTAGCAAGTTAGGTTTGACAGAACTAAAATACTGTTTTCAGTCAACAGTAATGCATGCTATATAATATTTATGGCATGCTGTGCACATCATATAGCACTTCATTTTCATAATGCTACTGTATTTATTGCAGTTATAATACTGTCACCATAAGTTTATTTGTTTAAAACCCATTGGAAGTACCTTGAGAACTTGATCTAACTGCTCTTGTTGTTTGAACCCATCCCTGACATACATAAATCTATATTTAAGAATTTGAATGTTCTGGCCTAATCAGTTCTTCCCTTGGATTCTTCAAATGTATTAGACTTCAACTCTTTGTATTTTCTAGATAGCATGGTCAGTGGCTATGCTGGTGAGAATTTGTTGATGTTGAAGTCTAAAACCTTTGGATAGCATCTAGTTATTATCAAGTTTCAAAAGGTAGGCTGATATTGATGGATTGTTGTGCCAGTGTAAAAGGACTTAACATTCTACAGGTGGGATCCAAATATACACCTAGGATGATGGAGGGTTCTTAAGGCTATTAGAAACTTTTGCTAATGGAAGGTGAAAGGATCTGATTGTTACAAGTTGCCTGTTCCCAAAGCTACCTCCCATTCTGTACAGGAGCTATAATAAGGCAAAGACAAAATATTTCCTCCTCTCTTTCCAAGAGCAAAACTTGATCGTACGCTTGTTGATTTTAAAAAGATAAAAGTTGCCCTGCCAGTTGTGACTGTCTCTAGGATGCAGTGCTCATCTCCATTTCCAAGCCAAATAGCCAGCGTTCATCCAAGGATGCTTCCGTGGTCATGTGGCTGGCATGACTAGACGCCAAAGGCGCACGGTTTAGTCCTGTATAAATATGTCAGAGATAGTCATGTTACTCATAACTACAACGTGTATATGAATATGTTCCTATCTTTAATTTTTTAAGGATTTCTTTAATTTTAAAAAAGGAAAGCTGGCATGCTAAAAAATAAAGCTCCAGCTTTAGCATCATTTTTATTTAGGTCATATCTCTGTCCTCCACACAGTTGCCACAGATATTCTTAGAAAACAAAAATGGCAGGTAAATGTAACTCTGTACTATATTATACCTTTCTACTACCCAAAAGTAAATAGATGTGGCAGACAGTACTGTTGGCAAAAGTGTTTGTTTGTTTGTGATTAGGCAAGCCCTCATATATTAGCAGCCACTTTATAAATAAGAATTAGTTTATTACTACTCATAGCATCCATTTTTTGAGAATACATGCAGCAAAATTTCAAAACTCAAATATCCCGACCATCTGAAAGGTTTACTTCCCCTGAAACAGACTGTTAGAATTCTTTCACATATAAAATAGTTCTAAGCTATTTTTTCTCTACGTAGAAAATCCAGTCATATCATGGGCTTTGCTTCTTGAGGAGTCTGAACAGTGGATCATCCATCAATTGTAATAGGTAGCCGCTCCTCTGGTTTTTTTAACTGAGAAAAGGAGATAAATAATTGGAGCACTGTAAATGGGTCTGTCTACAAAGCCATGCCAGTTTTCTTGTAGAAAATGTGAAGGCATGTTTTATGTTTATTAATGTTGCTAAATATTTATATGCTTAAACCTTTACTACAAATATTTGATATTCTTTTAGTTGGATAGTGATTTCCATCACTAATTTCCATAATATGTCTGCGCTTTTTCCACAATGAAATCAATTTATTTCAAGTATTTTCTTGCCTGCTAAGGCATTCTTGCATTTTGCTCTGCCTTTAGGTATTTTCTTCTCTAGCTTTATCATGATAGTAGAGGTGTAGCTAAACAAATCACACCACTATTCAGGATTCTTAGTAATTGGGACAAATTATATTCTTTTTGAAAGAGACAAGAGATATGTTATATTCCAAAAACTAAAGCAGGCACAAGCAACTTTTCAGTATCTACAGGCTGCAATTATCATTTGGAAAGAACCGAATGCTACAATGAGAAACATTGCATATATGAATGGAACTCAACTTGTGGGGATTTTCCTTTTGAATTGTAATTTGCCTATTTTAGGCAGTTTAAGCTTGTCATTCAGTTTTCATGTTTTCAGGCATTAGTTTTCAGCTGTTATGCAGCCCTGGTACTGCAGGCTATCTTTAATGAAGTTAGGGCTTCTTCTGTGATGGGGAAAGGGCAAGCATCTCTTTTTAAAGTCAGTCTTGTGCAAGATTTTCAGAAGGAGAGAGAAGCTAGTCTAGACATCCAAATAGTTAACACACATGCTATTTTAGATGTCTGTGCAAGTGTCTCTTTCTTTTGTAAAGGCTTAATTGTGGAAGAAAGCAAGAGGCTCCTTTAACTTAGGCTCAACTCTTGGTAATTCTGCAGACACATCCATACACTACTTTTGGCAATATGGGAATACTATAATTTATTTCATAATAGTTTTTCCTAGTATAATCTACAGCTCTGTTCAGGTACCAACTGGGTTGAGTTTGCTTAGCTTTCAGTCAGGTGTAGAAATGAGCTGAATGCTGGAGTATTAAAATACAATTTCCAAATTCACATGCATTCACAGACTTTTGTGATATTTCCCACTAATATAATACAGAGAATAAGAAAACTGTATGATTCATGGGCTGTTTCAACAGATTGTTAAACAAGACTAACTGCTTAACAGCAGTGATTGCAAAAATTCATAGCTATATCTTTTAAAAGCATCATGTTTTACACTTTGTTTATAGTTTAATTCTTTAATCTTAGATCCTTATATAGTCTTTAATCAATAAAGTTCTATACTTTTGTTTTTAAGATTGAAAACCTAGATCCTCGAGGAATTCAGCTCTCAGCATTGTTCATGAGTGGTGTTGACATGGCATTGTTTGCCAATGATGCTTGTGGGCAGCCAATTCCATGGGAGCATTGTTGTCCATGGATGTACTTTGATGGGAAGTTGTTCCAGACCAAGCTCATCAAAGCAAGCCGGGAGAAAGCTCCCCTCATTGACCTCTGTGATGGTCAGGTAATGTTGGGGCCTATGATGAGAACTATGTCTGAATGTTTATTTGGGTATGGACAAATAGGTAGGTAGAAGTACAATCTGATCGTTTTTGGTAATAAGCTTGAATTCATTTTAGGCAGAGGACTTTAGCCCAAGGGCCAATGTATTATTTATCTGACAGGTTATAGTCTGCTAAAAGCTTGTTTGAATATAGATAGCTATGTGTGTTTGCAAGTAAAGAGGTTAATCCCTAATTTTTTAAAATTCTGAAAATGATTGTAATTATTTTATACTGCAGTGTATTGGATTTATTTGGAAGAGTATTTTTTAAATTTACTTCCATTTATATGGCCATCCACCCCAAGTTCATGACTCTAGGTAGTTAACAACAGTTAGTTTGTAGCATTTTGGAATAGGAATGGGAATATGTAAGTGATGTGTGAAACATGTAAGTTTGTCAGCGCTCTTTTCTGTACTTGTTATCATGTAAGTGGCTTAGATGCTGCTTTTTCTTTTTTGTCAAGTGGGATACAATTTATTTTAAAAAAAAGTTTCCAAACAGGTAGAGATGATATTTTTCATTTCCAGGAGAACCTGATTTTCTTTGACAGTCCTGTATGACTAAAAATCAAATAATCTGTATATTCTGAAAGATTTATAAAAATCAAATAATCTGTATATTCTGAAAGATTTATTGCAAATCAACATGGGTATTATAATAACCTTTTGGAAAATGTTTTCATTTTCCAAAATATAAACAACAATAGAGGATATACTATTTTCAGTATTTTTTTAAGAAAATAAAATATGGGAAATAATTTGGTGATTTCTTGATTTTCTGTCGCCTAATGTTTCATGTTTGTAAATATTGTTAGTTAGCTGGCTAGCTGCTTTAAATGTCATTTAGAAATATACTTTCATTTATATTCATAGTATAAATTTGTTGACCATATTATTGTTATAGGCTGAACAAGCTGCCAAGGTAGAAAAGATGCGCCAGAGCATCCTTGAAGGTTTAAATTTCTCCAGGCAAAATCATCCACTCCCTTTCCCACCACCACCTGCCATGCCTTTCTATCCAGCTTCTGTTTATCCTCGACACTTTGGGCCAGTTCCACCTCAGGGCAGGGGCAGAGGCTTCACTGGTAAGATTGCTTTACTGCTAGACTGTTAATCCAAAATAAATTAATCAGAGCTTGTATTAGGGCCTCTGTGGGTGGAGTTTTTTGTGGTTAAGATGCTGGATTATGACAGGGAGAGTCAGGTTCACATCTCAGACCTACCTCACAGTTTTGAGTCAAAAATGGAAGAAGTCCTGTGTTTATCACCTACCACTCCTGGAGGAAGGGTGGGACATCAGTCAAGCACCTCAGTAAATAAAGAACTTTCTACGAGCTTACCATCTATGCAATTTATATGGCTGTCAATTGAGTATTAACTAATATAAATATGTCTGATATTAGCCTAATAGTAAATACAATTTTGATTCAAAATTAGAAGACAAACACTGTAGCATTTTACAAATTATAATGTATGCAAAAAGTTTCACAAGTAGAAATTCCTATTTGAATTTAGTTCTTGTGAACAGAGACCATTTCTGCATGGATTCAACTCTGTCTACAAAGAGAATTTCATTAATGGAAGATACAATAGGGGAAAATGCTATATTTTGAACAAAAGGCATAAATTTAACTATAAAGCCCTTTGGAAAATTGAACCTTTAAACAGTAAGTTGATTCAAATTTAACTTGAAGGCTTTTACGGAAAGAGATATATTTAAATCTAGATAATACCAAATAATATATACTTAATTAGATAATTAGATAAAACACATATACACACAAACATAAACATGTTTAATAGAGAAGCAACATCTGCCCTATCCCAAGAATATTGTTGCCCCAAAAGAAAAACTGTACATACAATATGACTATAATCTATTTCAGTTTTAAAGTTTGTTAAATATAGATCATCCTTGACCTACTATAGTTGGGATCAGTATTTTGATTGCTAAGAAACGCGGTTGTAAATCAAAATACCATGTGGCTTAACTATTGCAATCTGTTCTTGTTGTATTTCTTTGGATTGTCGCAAAGCTGTGCCCAGAATTGCACTGTTTTTTCTTTGTCAGGTGTTGACTGGTTCACTGCATTCTTTCCATTGATGTATTGGTAGAAATGTTTCTGATTTGACTGAAATCAATGCCCCCAGTGAGGCACTTACCTTGATGTGGTTGTGGAGCTTGTGTACTCTGAGGAAGATGAGAACTGGACAGGTCTCATCAGAAGAGCTATACTAGGAGTCTCTCTCCCATAAAAATTTGATGACATACTTTACAGAAACGCATACCGGTTTGGTCTTCAACCAGGTCAACAAGGACCTTGCTAGGTGTTTGAGTTCCTGGACATCTGGTGAAAAATGGATTCAGGACTGTTGCTCTCCCCATTGCAGTAGTTAACCAAGAATTGCAGGTTGTTAAGCAATTACCCCTCCACCCCAAGCCACTTTTGAGCCTCAGTAAGGTAAAGAACCGCCTTCAACTCCCACGTGCCTATCTTCCCCTACCCATTTTTGTCCTTTTGTCCACCTTGCACGCTGCTTTGTGGGCTTTCAAACAGCCCAGAAGTATGCAGCACTGGGGCTGCTTGCCACACCTCAGTCACCCAGTCAGAACTAATATTTTTTTCACTCCCCAGCAAGTGCCAGCATTTGTTTGTTCCCAACTGCCTTCTCTCCCAGTTCTCCACACCATCCCCTCTCCTTTTGTGCCCAGCAACCATGGCTGAATTGCATATGTTCTATCTGTGGTTCCCTGAGCCTTTTGTAAAGCTGTAGGGCAGTCAAAAGAGCTTAAGTGGGGGAGAGGAGTGCAGGTGTGGGGAGATGCAGTGCTCATGTGGTAATAAGTGTGGGTGGGTTGCTAAATGCCCAAATTTTGATCTCATGACTGTGGGCACTGTGATAATTGTAACTATGGGAACAGGTTGTAAATCCATTTTTTCAGCACCATTGTAATTTCCAAATGGTCGTTGAATGAATGGTTGCAAGTCGAGGACCACCTGCAAAAGCGGTTTTTAGTGGAGACTTGCCTGCCATAATTTTGAAACTAAACTTACTTTGAAGTTCTTCGAAACAATGCAAAACGGAAAAAGTCATTCTGATTTTATGGGAGGGATTAAGGTTTTAAGTGGTGCTTAAAAAGCATATGGGGTGTCATGAACAGATTTCCAACTTCTCTCTACATAAACTTTATCTAAATGGGAAAGAACAGTTGCAAAGCCCTGCCAATCTCAGTTGGCTCTGGGGAGCTGAACCCATCTTATAGCAATGTATCCCATCTAAAATTAATATATTCCAAAGGACGTTCGGAAACAGAACCTTTGACTTCTTGTAGATCTGCAAACTATTGAATCTTTTCATTCATGATAAAAGAACTTAAACCTAATAGTTTACCCAGTGGTCTCCTGAATCTTTATTAGTCTGGGAACTAGTCTTTACAAGTTTCTTATACATGAGACATCACTTGTTAGTATATTATGAATCCAGCAAATTTCTCTGTTTCTGGCTTTACAGTGGGTTTTCTGATCTAACATTGATGTTCAATTTGTATTTTATCAGCCAAAGAAACTGGTAATAGAAGTAGAAGTCAGAAGTTTTTGTGGAGCTATTTTGATCTGTCCCCCTCTTCCACAGGAGTCTATGGCTTTGGGGGCCCTTATGGGGAAGCGGTTGCAGCAGGCGCTTATCGGACATTCCGAGTGACTGCCACAGGAGGACACTCTGGAGCTTTCTCTGGCGGTGACAGCAACAGGACTAGCAAGTTTCAGGGCGGTAATACCACCAATCCCCTTTTCTTATTGTTCACAGCAACAGTGCGCTGACATGAACTTTCCATTGTATGAGTGTTTTTTTCAAAATACAGCACATACTCTAAAGAAGAAGTTCTCCCATTTTCTTCAACGTATGTATGTGAAAAGATGGAATCAGAAATTCTTACCTTTGAATTACTTTTCATAGATTGCTACATGCCCTCTAAATCAGAGATCCATTTAATGTCACTTGAAAGTAAGGATATCCTCAGACTGACCTTAGGTCCTAGTGATTACAACCATGCAGTTTACTTAGTAGATGATTTGTCAACTCCCTGGTAGTCTCCCATCTAGGAACAAACTAGCCTAACCTTACTGAGCTTTTGAGATAAGCCCAGTTGGCAAGATCTAGTGCTTAATAACCTAATGCAGCAGCTAGTGTGTTGTTACCAGATAATAAGATACAAAGAAGAATGAAAATCTCTGACTATATCAAAAGTATGGTTATTAGTAAATTTACATTACTTCTAACTACTTTTAACCTTTTTGCTATTAGTTTAATTAGTCATGTATACTTAATGTGCCTTCCTTAAATCTTTGGAAATTATTGTTCTAAACTAAAGTAGCAAATTGTACTCGTATATATTCAAGTTTAAAATTAGATGTATTTTGAAGGAAAAGCTTTCTGAACATTTTAGAATGCATCTGTAGCTTCTTTCATTGTTTTAAATACTAATTAATGCCACTTTCCTTTTTGATAAACATTAAACACTGAGATTCTCACAGCACTGTTTTTTCTCCAAGTTATTCAGTAGGAAAGTTTGAAACAATTGAGTTAGAAATACTTCCTTTGAAATAACAGGACTAGTTTACATGTCAGCAGCCCCAAGTCATTCATTTACATGCCAGCAAACCCGAAACTACTCTATTTACAACAGGATAGGGTCTGTGAAAGCAAAGTTTTTCTCAAGACAGGAAAGTTTTGGATCCAAAACAGTTCATTTAAAAGTAACCTACCCAAATGTGATTTCAGAATCATAAATTAATTTAGTGTCACATTAATTTCACAACAAGAATGAATTGGATGCAGTGTTTTGTTTGTACTTGCTGTGGCACTGATCTCAGTGGCCTTAAATCTGATTTTGACACAAAGCCTGTGCAGGTATGTTCAAGAACTCATTCTTAAAAAGAAAAACTATTTTTCAGAGGTGATAAATTTAAATTCCCACTGGAGAGTAATACCTTTTTAAATCTTGGTCTAGGTGTCCAACCAATTCCTTCTCAGGGAGGGAAGCTTGAAATCGCTGGCACTGTGGTGGGTCATTGGGCTGGAAGCAGGCGTGGTCGAGGAGGAAGCAGAGGGCCATTTCCTCTGCAGGTGGTTTCTGTTGGAGGGCCAAGGGGGTAAGCAAAAACTTAATATTTATGCATTTATGTTTGAATTAATTAAAACAAGATGCCTGCTGGGTCTTTAGACACAGCAATGGTGACTGTCCAGTAAGAAAACACTGGTTTGCACAGTATTGATTCAACTACTAATTCAACTGTTTTCTTAGAACGTAAAAGGAAAGACAGATGTTGCTGATTGCTGTGTCACTACTAGTGGTTTTACCTGTGAGGCTCTTCACAGGACAGTGAAACTGGCATAAATCTCTGAACCTTTTCTCAACATAGAATGCCACTTTGCTGTCTGTTTCTGGCTTGAAAGTGTTATTGAAAACTCCCTAAGCTTTAAAAATTGTTGTATGCCAATATTGAAAAATAAAACAGGCAATCTATTCTTGGGAGAATTTTAAAAATTGTCTGTTGTAATTAGACAAATACAGTAATGCTAGTGAGATCACAAAAATTGAATGGCAATTAAAAATAAAGAAATAACAGTTGAATCTATTCAGAGGAAGTTTCTTCAATTCTAATCTTACAGTTAAGGCTGCTTAAGGACATTTTCTAGCAATGAGCATGATTTTATTCTAATATAAAATATATTGCCAACAATTATTCAAATAAACATAAACTTTTTTCTTGCTAGATTAATTAGGTAACGAAAAGAAAATGCATAAGGTATCGAGGAAAATTTTTGCAAACACAGAATTAATTCTATTAAAATAATATGTTTCAGTTGCTTTCTGAAAGTACAGAAAATTAAGTACCTTTTTGGTTATGCACAGAAAATTGAATTCTGCTATATTTCCAGGGAAATTTATTGAAGTTTAAATATGTTTACTTTTTCTGGTTCTATAAAGGCGACCCAGAGGAGTTATTTCCACACCAGTGATAAGAACATTTGGCCGAGCAGGAAGATACTATGGGAGAGCTTATAAGAACCAGGGAGCTATTCAGGTAACTGAAACAAAATCAGGGATCAGCAATTGTTTGTTAGTGTAAGTTAATGTTGCATTGGGATTGTTATTTCAAAAATAGATGCATTAAGGCAAACAAAGGGATAACATATCTATTCTTGTGGTTTTCATTAAAAAATAAAACAGCAGTGCCAAATTGTTGTATGATGCTAAAGTTTTGTTTAATATTCTTCACTGGACTGATTAATAATTATTTAAACAACTTTGTTTTACAAATGGTGATATTTTATTGTCAGGTGTTAAGCCAGTTAATATCCCTGATGATGTAGATTGCAAATAGCTGGCTAGCAAATGCCAGTTATTAATACTGTTTTCATACTGAAAATTACTATTGTTATCATAGATTTTTTAAAAAAAAGTTCAGGCATTATATTTTGTGTAATAAAAATCCCAAGAAATGCTGAATTTCACTAATTTTTCTAAAATATTTTTTCTAAATATACCTCTTTCAGTTATATTTAACCAATCTCTTTTTTATTTTTATATTGAAAAAACAGGGCAAACCTCCTTATGCTGCTTCAGCAGAGGAAGTGGCCAAAGAACTTAAATCAAAATCAGAGGAAGGCAAGTCCTCTGTTGTGTCTTCAGAAGGATCCCTGGCTGAAAATGGCATAATGAATGAGGAGAAACCTGCTTCCCAAATGAATGGGAGTACAGCAAATGTCAGGGCTTCCAACCAGTCTGAAAGTGCCTTGAGTAATGACTCTAAAATGTGCAATACAAATCCTCACTTAAATGCACTAAATGCAGACAGTATTTGCCATAAAGATGATGCTCTTGAGGCTACTGTCTTAAAAAAAGAAGAGTAAACTTATTTTTTATAGAGGGTGAAGGATGTTGGAAGGGTAAGGATTAGGAATATCTGGAAAGAAAGAGAGCCTACAGTTATGTACATTTTTTCCTTTCCGTAAGAAAAAAATGAGGACTTGGAAATTCGGATCCCTCTTGGATGTCAGAGATTTAAAGAACACATTTTTAGTTTTAACCAGTTGTAGTCAAAATGCTACAATACAATAAAAATGAAAGAGAATGAAGAGCATTTGACTCCCGCACTTAAAATGATGTATACACAAAGTTTTAAACTGGTTATGACAAAAGCTTGTAGTTTTTGTTTCTTGAAACATATTAAAAAAGGAAAAGAAAAACAAATTTTGGCAGTCTTTCAGTATATATAGCTTAAAATATAATTTTTAGTACTTGGCACCATATGTATGCCATTATATTTGATTTTGCATTACTATGTCACAAAGCTTTCCTTAAGGCTTTGATTTCATGATTATGGGGGGGAAAGGCACAACCACAGTTCTTTCTTTTCTTAAATTTCATCACTGTTGATGTGGTTTCTTTTTAAGTTTAAAATGTGCAAACTATCAAAATAAAAAATAGAGTAATATTGGAGTTCTGCTGATTTTAAATATACATCATAATATTTTACAAGCAAGTTAAAATGGATTTAACTTGAAAATCATAGAAGATGCAAATGACCTTTTCAAAAGAAACACAATGTGTTCTGATACTTTTTGTGACTAATACCATGCATCCGTGATCAATGAACTATGTGGTTTTTGAATCAGACGTAGACCATTAGTACTACTATTTGAGCTAAACTTCTGCATGGTTCATAATTTTAAAGTGTGTAGTTAATATTATGCATGTTCTTGTCCTCTTTCTTCCATTCTTACAAGTACTGTGCCCATTTGCAAAACAAAAAAAAAGCTAATAATCAGTAATAGTCCTATAAAAGATGTTAACTATGTTTAGTCATTGACTGATCTTGCTCTAACCTTAAAATTTTGTGATTATTGACCTCTGTTGCATTTATTCTAAAACAAAAAAAAATTATCTAGCCGTTTGAATATCAACGTTACCCTGGTGTACTCATTGCTGTATGCATTATTGTTCTCTGTTGCTGTTTTATGCCTTCATATTAGCAAATATGAAATTCTGTGGAAAAACACAAAAAAAGCTTTGATCTTCAAGAAATACCCCCCTTCTGTAGCAGGAAACAAATGGCTTGTTCTTGAGAACTTTCCCATCAAGAATTAAATATAAGCAAATATACCTGTATCATTTTGATGTTTTTGTTAGTGTTTCAAAACTTAATGTACTTCAGAATCAGAATCATTTCTTTATATTCGTTTTCATATAATTCTTCTGATGCTCTTCATCACACATTAGTGATCAGAAATGAGGTGTAATTCCCCATTCCCTGCCCGCAAGAGCTAAGTAGGTATCTTAATGTAAGTTGAAGGGAGTTCTGCCCCAACTCATGGATTGTGCAAGAATGAACTACTGTTGGGTTTGATTGGTTGTAGATGGATTGTGGTGTGGTGTATTTGAAGGCTATTGAATGCAACTTACAATGCTTAATAAAAATCTTTATTCTTTTAGTATAACTTTGTTGTATGGTGTCTTCCTTGTGTTCCCAATAATTATTTTCCTTTTTTTTGTCATAACTTCATAAATATTTTTTGCACAATTTGAGATGTCAACATTAGCAATTTTAGTAGTTTATAATGAGTTCTAGAAATAAAGATGCTAATGACAGTGAAGTAGAGCCATGTTGTGCAGATGTTAAAATTTTTCAGCTTCCAACCAGTCGGTTGCGACAGATGGGCACGTGTTTCGAGAGCAAAGATGGTGGGTGGTCATCAGTACTCTTTACTATCTGTGGTATTTTAAGTAAATGATAAAAGTTCCTGTTGCAACATAATCACTGTGCCTGCCACGTTTATAGAGCTCCAGAGCAAAAGATTGGGCTTACCAAAATCTGTGAATACCCTGGAATATAGAAATGAATTCCACATTCCCTCTCCCATCATTAAGATTCAGAACCCTGCAAAATCTAATCAGTAACAAACCTTGCTACTTTGAGTTCCATAATGTGTCATAAAACATCTTGCCAGCAGCAACCTGTGATTTTGAGAGGACATATACCACATGAGCACATGTACTTGCAATTTGCTATGGAACTCAAGCTACCCGAGCGTTCAGTTTCTGATTCTATTTCTGACAACAGTCCTGTGATTCTGTATTTAATCCAAAAGCAAAGCTATGGCATTCTCAGCACAAACGAGAGGATTTCTTCACTGATATCTGAAGACTTTCCCAATGAATGATTTGTAATGAAAATTCTAGGTACAGGAGATTGTCTCCTGATTCTGTATTGTCATCTGACTGTCATTTTTGAGAAAGATAACATCTCAAATGTGTATAAGGTTGGGACTGAAAGTTAATTACTTGGTGGCAATTACCATGTCCAAAGAAAGACATTCACCTTGAGGATGCCAGCAGTTTTATGTTAACTAATCTAGTGCTTGGTACTGAGAACTCATTGTCAAGAGAAGGCAGCTGTTTATCTGGGTGAAAAATTGTCTGGAATTAGTCTACCTTTGTGTGCTTATGTCAGTTTTCTACTTTTTTAGGCTGATAGGAAAAAAACAGTACAAAAATCAGTGTAGATTGTAATATGTACAGTGCATTTCTGTTTTCTGGCTATCAATTAAGAAACATCAGTAAGGGATAGACTGCTACAGATTGTAAAATATCCATCCCCATGGTCTTCCATGTATTGTTTCTGAAATTCAGTTGTATATTTTGCCCCATCCACTTTTGCATTGTTCCTAAATTGTTACTATTAGTGTATGCATTCAGTTAATAACTATTTTTGTGCTGACTATGCTGAACTGCTTGTTTCTGAAGCAGACATACTATTTTAGTCAAATCTGCACTGAAGCAAATCAGCCATCTGGTGGTTTCTGGGGTGGCACTGCAAAGCGAAAGTCTACTTCCATCATTACAGTAATGGATGGGAAGCACTAAATGCTGCCTAGTAAATTAATAACAAGCTGCTTACAAATACTGTAGAGTGGTTAGAGTCATTGCAATAATAGAACAAGAAAACCAAGACTTTGCCTATAGTAGGTCCTCCAAGTGCTCAGTAAAATGTTACCAACGGATAGCTATTTGAATTTACATTTGAGTCTTCGGATTTCGGCGGCAAATAAATTTAATAAATTTGAACAAGAACATGGATGGCCAAGTGCTTAAGATGCTGGGCTTGTCAGCCGGAAATTGGCAGCTCGAGTTCGAGACCAAGCGCCACCATATAATGGGGTGAGCTCCCATTATTTTCCCCAGCTCCAGCCAACCCACCAGTCTGAAAACATGTAAAAATGCAAGTAGATAAATAGGTACCACCTTTGGTAGGAAAGGTAAATTATTCTGTGCGCTTTGGCACATACTCATGCCAAACACATGACCATGGAAGTGCCTTTGGACAATGCTGGCTTCTCCACTATGAAACAAAGATGAACACCTCCTTCACCTTTTAGTGAGAGGGGACCTTTCACAACTTTGGCTAATTTTACTGTTGAATTATTTCTAACATTTACTTGGAATCTGCTCTAAATTAAAATGACGATTCTGTTCTAGAATGATGGGAAAGGGGGTCTTCTGTGTAACTTTTCTTTGGCCAAATGATCAACATTGTTAGGAACAATGAACAATGATCGACATTGTTAGGACCTCCCCCCACTCCCATTCCCTTTGGAGTTGTTTGTAATTGCTGCTTTGAGCTTATTTTCCCATTCTCCTGTCATGGCCTACTTAGCATTGTTTTTTTATTAAAATCCTTTTTCATTTTGAAATCCCAAATATCCAATTCAACCACACTCCAGCTTAGTTTCCCTTAACTCGAGAAGTCCAGCAATACATGGTCATTTTTCTCCGTTCTTGCTACCTTTATATCCTCATAGGATTGGTGGTTAGTGTCAGAAAAGGATAGCTGTTCCTCTGGTGCTTCTCTCCAGTCTCTGAAGGTGAAAGTTGTCAGCAAGATAACTCAAGAACTTCTTAGAAGAACCATACTCAGCAGAATTTGTCAACAGATGTCATCTTAATTTAAGTCCCTCATCTGTACTACTTCCTACTGTACAGTCTGAATACTAATTTTTATTTCTGCTCATATTAACATTCATATTCTGTTAGAATACACTGTTCCCAAGAAATCTCATTGCTGTATTTCTGAGAAAGCCATCATCTTTCAGAGTGTTCTGATACCTCTTCCTCCCATGAGTTTGTTAACTTGAAGGTTTGTGCCACTGAAGTGTATGTGTTGGTAGTAGTCTTTTCTTTTGAAAGTATGCTAACTCACTGTAAAAAAAAGCATACTATCTCACTTGAAAGTATACTATCTCACTCTAGACCCAAACCATTTACTCATCAAAAAGGTTAAAATATTTATATCAGCCATTTGCAAAGATTTCTCTTTGTTAAGTCCTTGTTTATACATAATCCTATTTTTTAAAAAAACCAAAACCAACAGTTGTCAGATTTCCATTCTTTTACCTAATTGATCAAGAGTTCTTCTGAAAAGGTGGTCTGAAGCCATATATGTGCACACAACACATATACATACATTGTATTGTATTTTGGACACTGAATTTAATTTGACATTTTACTTTTTAAATATAAATTCCTAGTTCTTAAGATTATAGATTTAAAAATGCCTGACTACTGCTCAGTTAAAGTTAAAAAGCTTAGAGAGAAAAGTAAATTATGAAACAATTTATTTCAAATAGTACAATAGTTTTAGCCCAAAGGCCCCTTCTTTAATGTTCTCTGTTTTTTTTAAGGTTTGAAAGAATATCTCTGAAGGATTTCTTCAGACTCTGTCAAGTGATAGCAGAAATTCAACAAAATGATGTTACAAAAGAACAGTCCATTCAGAATGTGATTCAATAAAGTCAGCAAGTGCTGTCAGTAGGGTGGGACTTGTCCAACAGGTCAGCTGTGGATCCATCCTCTTGAGTACACACCTGTTTCACACTGAGGTTTAGGTGCAAGAAAGACTTTCTTCTTTTTTACATAGGTTGCTCAACTGGTCAACCATCTGGCTGGATAGTGATTGCTCTTTGGAATAAGAATCCACGCAACACTTTGTAAAGCCTTAAAACTGACTAGACCATCATTGAGAGGGTTCAATATGCAGTGTGTGTGGTGGATCCAGCTCAGCACCACTGCCAGACATCCTAGGTCCTGGAGGACTCACGTGGCAGGATTAGAAATCATGACTTGCTCAAAAATCAATGGAAAATTTGCTTTGAATGGATACTTGGTATTGCCTGGTTAATTTTGTTATCCCTGACCACACGCAGTTTCTGCACAGGAGAAAAGGTTGCAGAAGGGAAGAAAAGACAGTTACATGTAGAATGTAAACCTTTTGGTCTCCTTTTAAATTTACTTGAAGCCTTGTTTTTTTTCAGGAGAATTATGTTATAATAAAGGAAAGTCCTTCTAACTTTACTCCTCCATGTCCCCTTAAAGGACTACAGTGGTGCCTTACAGGACGAGTAACTCACAAGGCGAGAAACCCGCAGGACGAGCAAAAAATTTAATCAGAAAAT
>JANHZU010001410.1:25742-44140 GCA_032468055.1 Acrochordus granulatus | reverse complement strand
AGGTTATTATGATCTTCATCATACAGTTCCTCCAATTTTCTATGTATTACTTCACTTGCCAACTGGGGGGGGGAATGGATGTGAATAGGTAAACCACGTCAAATGAGACCGTGATTCCATCGGAGGCAATTCTCATACTGTGTAACTCTGTTATAAAATGCATGGATGATATAACTGTAGTTTGCAGGGATTTGTGTGAGGGAATATAACTGCTGTGCCGTCCATTTTGGCAAATTATATGTTGAGTTCTGAGATACTTGCATGCATCTGACTGTTCATAATATGTCATGAAATTTTGAACTAAATGCTTTTTGGACTGAGCTGGATCTAGAAGAGCTCACCTCATTTTCTGACATCATAGTTCAAAGTTAATTTTCTCCAGAATTGTTTTTAATCGATAACCAGAGTTCATTCACACATGAAATTACATTCACATGCATGATATGTTATTGAATTGCAGTGATATCTGGGGTTATGGTGACTGACAATTAGCAGTCCTATAGTTCAGGCTAATATTTCTCTGAAATGCTGCATCTGCAAAGTCCCTGTGAGGAGAATATTATGTTTCAGATGTCCAATTGTCTTCACACCATCAGATATCTTATTGGAGCTATAATTTTCTTTTGAAAGGAAAAGGAAAAAAGACAAGGGATACCTATTTGTCCTGTTGATCAACTTTTCAAGAGCATCAAGTTTCACACACAGAGAAAATGTATCAAACACATATCTTAAATGGGAAAACTAATGAATGTATCAGTCATTGTGATCTATTATTTTTCCAAAGCAATTTTTTTGATTGGATGGAAAGATATTACTGAAGTATTTTTCATCTTTCTTTTGTATCATAGAATCAGTTTGTTTTTGAGGTGAAGGAAACAACTTATCGGAAAGCAGATCTCTTTTGTTTAACCTGAGTGCATATAAATGTGTTCTTATTCAACTACAAATTGGCTCAGATCGGATCCTACAGGTTAAGGAAGTCACCACTCTTAGTTATTGCTGGAATGCAAATAAACTGTATTTCAGAAACTGTGGAAAGGATTGAAATATAATTCTGTCACTATTTCCATAATTCTTATACAGTCTTTAAAAACTAGAATATATCTCCATACAGATATCTCATTATTTCTAAAATAAAACTTTAATGCGTAATCTTTTGAAGGAAATATTTATTAGAATAATCTAACTTCCAAATTTCTGAAAGTGTGGTTTCTTCTTTTCTTATGTCAGGTGTCCTATAGAATCTAGCTTTGTAGCTGCCCTCCCCTCCAACCCAGACAAGTGTTTCATGCCCCTTCTGTTCTGCAGCCCGAGACTTCCAGGAATAGCTATCTTAGGGATTCAGGAAGCTGCAGTGAGGGCACTAAGTAACAACACTGGGGTAAATCTGGAGGTTTTTAATAAGGTAGTTTACATTTCTTTCCTCAAAAGTTTGAGATAATTAAACTCCACAGGATAAGTTGTGGATCCTAGATTGTATTAGTATCACTACAAGTAGAGTCTACTTGTTTTAGTTTTCCAAAATTTAAGAATACCAACTTTAAAATGTGTGGCATCTTTTAGGGTTTGTTAGGGTTCTCCTGAAAGATAAGACTTCAAATGGTGGCAGAGAGTTCTACAATATTATTTGGTTTGCAGTGGATCAGATGATCTTGGGTACCATTTCATAATACCTCAGTATAAACAATTCAATGTAAATATTGGAAAAAAAAAATCCTATGACTGACTCCCAGTTCAATGACGATTAACATCTAAGTTTTCTTCCAGACTTTTAGTGCATACTTAAATTAT
Organism: Acrochordus granulatus; assembly: GCA_032468055.1. Classification (NCBI taxonomy): domain Eukaryota; kingdom Metazoa; phylum Chordata; class Lepidosauria; order Squamata; family Acrochordidae; genus Acrochordus; species Acrochordus granulatus. The sequence goes on along the minus strand of JANHZU010001410.1, from coordinate 42,349 downwards.
CTCAGCTTCTTGGACCTCTGCCAGTATAGTTGACAATCAGGTATGTTATGCTTGTGATTGAAATTGCATTTGTTCCTCTGATCAATTATCTCCTCATAGGAATTGATGGAAACAATTGGACTATATTGATCCTCTTCTGTCTTCTTGCAGCACTGGTTACCATTTACAAGATTATAGTGACATGAGACAGAGTTGGTTATTTATGGGATCCCTTCCTGCATGCCAAATGATTCTAAAAGGTTATAGTCAGCTTTTCTTTGCTAGCATTTCCGGATCCTTTTGGGACAGTGAGATACATATACTAATCCATGTAACAATCATTATATGAATAAGACTTTGTACCTTTATCTGGAACACCTAAACAGTAGCTATTTTTAAGGGCTACGATGTTGGTAAATATGATCTAGACAATTTGTTGCCACAACTAGGAACAAATCACATGGCCTTTGTGAAACCAAACTAGAACACAGATTTCAAATTGACCCATTTTATATTTATTCAGGTATTAATTCACATATAATATTTAACTACTGCAGTATTTTCTAAGTACATAACGATATCTGCAGGCTTGACACTAGGTGACTTCAGGGGTGCAGTGTAAGTTTCATTGCAAGCAATAGGAAAGTGATTTGCCTCTAAGCCAGCAAAAAAGTATGTTGGCACAAATTTGATTGCTCTGACAGCCGAGTTTATTTATTTATTTAATATGCCGCCGAAATCCGGAGACTCTCGGCGGCTGACAACACTAAAAACAAAAACTAAAGTTCTTTTTTGCTTCAGGAAAAAGGCCAGCAAATGGTACCGTCTTTAGAGTTTCAATATGGGACAAGATAAAGAATGTAATCATGGTTTTTCCTGGCTTAATTTCCTCTCCTAAATAGTGTAATTTGAACAAGAAAAACAATTCACAGTTGCTCTCCCCTATGTGGCTTGGTGCTGGCCTGGGCTGGGAGGTGGAGATGAACGTTTTGAAAGCTGGGTTTAGCCATCTGTTAAGTTGACGAACTAATAGTTTAAGAATGCAGAAGTTATATATCCAGTCTAGCCCTCGGCTCAAGCCAAAATAGCCGTGGAGGTTATTGTTCAGTGAAGGGATGTGTATGAAACATCCTAAATGTCTGGGCAAATTTTGGCACTGGAGTCCATCATGATAATTATTGTATTGGCCATGCAGTCAGCCAGAAGTTTAGACTGGATTTGAGATTTCTATCCTCTGATATCCAGGTAAGCTGCCTTTTGCAATTGACTGAGGAGGATTTTGTCAATGCTGATGATATTCAAGTGGTGCTCCAGATGTTTTGGGATTACACCTAAGGCATTATTACTATTGCTACTATCTTTGCTTTCTTTTGTCATGGGCATTCTACTTCTATTTGCAGGTCTTTGTGTTTTGTGTTTTTCTCCAGTTCTTTTCTCTTTCTCCAGGTACTATCCAGACATTTTTGTCTTTTTTTATTGACAATTAGTGTGAGGTGTTACATGGCAGGTGTTTGCCTGTTTGGATTCTGAAGTCCCAGAGTAGTTAACATCTTAATTTTCTATTATTTAGTTTGTGGTCCCACCAGTTCTTGCTTACAGGTAAATAGTATTTCTTGCAGATATTCAGTGCGCCATTGTTGCTATTTTATCATGCCACTGTTTGTAGTCAGTCTGTACAATCTTCTTGCAGCAGCTAACTAGATGGTCCACTGTTTCTTCAACTTCTTTGCAGAGACAGCATTCTCTTGCTGTTTTCTCAATTCTGGCTTTGTATGCATTTGTGCAGCCAGAATTCACCCGTGTCTCTTTCCTTAACTTTCCTGCTTTAGCCATTGCCAGGTCTTGCTGTTATCTGCTTTGTCTGCTATGTTTTTAATGTACTGGCCATGTAATATTTTGACTTTCCATGTCTCATTTTTATTCTTCATTTGTTCTTTTTTAGTAGTAATAGTATACTTTTATCCCTCCTTTTTTATATATAACTCAAGGTGGAAACATACTGCATATAATACTCCTGCTTCCTTTTTCCCCACAATAACAATCCTGTGAGGTGGGTTGGACTGAAAGAAATTGGCAGGCCCAAATCCACCCAGCCATTGTTAATCTATCATTAATAAAACATTATAGGTCTTGTCCAGAGCAGAAATGATGTGATGAAGAAGGGACAATGCTGCTTTAAAACTGCATCTGCTAAAGATTTTAACCTCCCTTACCTGTGTTTCTTTGAAAAGGTCTACTGGGGTTCATTTGCGCTGCAGTTAGAAGGATATTCGTATGAGCACTTCAGTCCGACAACTGCATTGACATTCAAGTAAAATGCACAGATTCTGCTTAGCAGCAGTAATGTCCATAATCTTGATGATGTTAACATGACATGCACACAATGCTGCCCTCATGCAGATGCCATAATTACGTTCTTGCATTGCGATATCAGATATAAGTGGCAAACTTTGTGCAGTGATGTCATTATATAGATATCACCACCCTCCTTTCAGAGCCCTCGCCCTTCCCCCCCTGAAAATACCCATATTAAGAAATATTGGAAGCTCTATTAATATGGGGACTCAATAAATTCAAAAGATCAACATTTTAAATTTGGAAAACAGAGTGGTAGTTCTGGCCACAGCAACTATCATATCATGCAAGGAATGATAACTGTGATAACTACAAGCAAAGCCTCCTTGATCCGATATAGTACACCTATGTATAGGAGAGCCGTAGTGTGCTTGGGGAGCAACAGGAGGTGGCCATCATGCCTTGCAGGCAATTTTTTCAGCGCCACTATGTGAGCAAAGGATGGTGAACCAACAACGGCTTTGGTCCTGCGTGACTACTTGGCAGGATCTGTACCGTACCCTACCGAAGAATTAAGGAAAGCTAACAATCGCAAGGAGGGAGGGGGTCTGGGGTAGGGGTCTGTACTACCGCGAGAGTTAACGTATGGCCACAATCGTGGATTAAAGCAAAGCAGCAAAGTGACACGTGGTATTTTCAAAAACTTTTCAGCAGGGATGGCGGGAGGGGAGGGGCTATGTTAGGAGTAGCGGTTTTTTGCGCAGCTACAGGGGCTTCGTTTCAAAACTTTTATTTTTATGGGTTCAGAGGAACGCCAAATACCGGAACGCCTAAGACCGGAACTGCTACTTCCTCGGATCAACTCTTGGACTCGCTTCTGGTTTCATTAACAATTAGAAAGAAAGGAGGCGGAGTCGCACTTTCGTTTGTAGGAGTGAAGCCTCACAAGAATTGTCCTAGAAGTTTATTGCACCGGAAAAGTAACTTGCTCCCTCTTTGTAACTCAGTGCTGTTGCAAAATCACGGGTGGGGGGGAGAGAGAAGGGAGGGGAAAGAAGACGAAGTAAGGATGGGGAGTATTTCTGATTTGTTCTCTCTCGGTTTCTTTATCCTCCAACGGTGGTAAGTTGGAAGAGTGAAGAAGCAGGCTTTTAAATAAAGGTATCTTGCGAGTTTAAATGTTTTAAAATCCATGAGTTTGTTGTCCAACTTTCCGGTCTTCCGTTTTATGACACCAGGTCAATTCTTCGCCATCTACCTAATTTCCACTCGACCCTCTTAGCGGGAAGAGTTTTAAGAAAGAGGTTCCCAACTGCAGATCCCACTTTTGAAGTCCCGGCAATAATTCCTCTCCTTTCAATGAAGCTTCGTCCCTCCCGCCTCTTCCGAGAATCCTCGGCTAAATCGTTTGTAATTTTTTAAAAATCTCCCTCTTTCAGCCGCTTCGGTTTAGCACGCCTCCCTGTTTATTTTCCAGCTCTGAGAGTGGTTATCTTCCTGTTCCCCACCACCGCCACCCTTTTTCATATTTTGCGCGGTGCCAAGCTTGGGAGTTTTCGCATATTCGCCTCCCCTTTTCTGCAGCCTCCCTCCCCAGCCCCATCAGAGGAAATATTACAATGTTGCAAGCTGACGTAAGGACATTACAAGGAAAGGGCTACATTTCGGAGTGTTTATGAAAAGCTTCGGTACTGTACTGTCACCAGGGGGCATGCAATAGAATGCATTTCGTCCAACATTTGGGATAATGATCATTTAGAAACCACTACGACCAAAACAAAAAGAAAAGCAAGAAAAGAGAAAAAAAGAGCGAGCGAGCGAGCTTCCAGCGAGCTTTGGAGCCGGCGCCAGGCAGAGGAGCCATGCAGTCAAACTTTCGGGAAGCCTTGGTTATTTTTTCTGACATTGCAGCTCGCCCTTGAGGATCGCTTACTGAATTCTCCGGATTGGGTTTTGCTTCTTTTTTCCTCCCTTCACCTCTCCCGCCGTCTCCAGGCCCGGCTGATTCGCTCGCCCGCGCCAGAGGAGGAGAGAATCGAGCGAGCTCCCCAGCAGCGAGGAAGCCGCAGCAAAACGCCCAGCCCGCTCGCTTCTCCCCGCGGCTGGCTGGCTGGCTGGCTGGCGGCTGGCTCTCCTGCACGGCTCGCCCGCCTTGGGATCCAGTGTTGTTTTGAAGGGAGCTAACATGGCGACGGTGCCCGTCTATTGCATCTGTAGGCTGCCCTACGACGTAACCCGCTTCATGATCGAGTGCGACGCCTGCAAGGACTGGTTTCACGGCAGGTAATACAAAGCGATCGGGCCTCCCCCCGCGCTCTAGGGCAGAGATCCCCTTCCCGTCGCCGGGGCCTTTCGCCTCTCCGGCTCGCTAGGGCAGCCGCGAGAGCGAATGGTGGCTCCTGGCTGCTGCTTCTGCTCTGTGCAGTTTTCCAACAGGCCTTTTTGGAGAAGAGGAGGAGGAGGAGGAGCCACTCTCTCGTTTCCCTCTCTTGTATTTTTTGTGTGCGTGTGCGGTTTTGTTTTTGTTTCGTAAATTGTCGAGCCCGAGCATACACAATGGACTCCCCCCCTCCCGGGGCTCTGGTGTCAAGGGGCTGCGGGTAGCGGTGGTGGTGGAGAGAGCTATTGTCCTTTACTCGGGGAGGGAAGGCGGGCGGGCGGGCGGACTGAGTGGCTGACTTGCTTGCGCTGAAGGGTGTTTCTCCCTTTTTTGAAATTATTATTTTCTTAGCTCCGGGTTTTTGGCCCGCTGCCTCACCGCTCCTCCCCCGGCCGGGGTCTTATTGGGTGGATTCTCTGGGGACGGGGAAGGAGCCGATTTAAGGTTAGAGGCGCCCCCCCTCACTTTCTCCACAGAAGGCATGGGGAGAGCAGAGCGGGGAGCGGGGGAGGAAAGGTTGAGGCAAGCGGTTCCACAATGTCTGGGTCGCGGAAAGACCCGCGAGCCAGCTCGGGAAGGATCCCGACGGAGCAAGGGGGAGCCGCTGGACTCGGGCAGCGGCGGCGGCTGGTGGGGAGCCCGCGCTCCGGCGGTTTCCAGGTTCGCGCCTCCGGGGGAAGGGCGACTGGGGGTTCCTCAGGAACCGGGCACGGCGATTTGGCCGAGGATCGCGCGGGCGAGTGGCGACGTGGAGCGAGGAGGCGAAGAGCCGGGCTTCCCCGAGAGCCGCGGCCACGGGGCTTTCCTTGCCGCGCAGGCTGTCGAAGCCTGGAGCTGACGCCACTTCGCCTCGCTGGACTGTGGCGAGGAGCGAGCGAGTCCCCTCCGCCGAGCGACGGAGCCGCAGCCGCGGCCAGCTCGTCCCGGAGGGTGGGCGGAGGAGAGCGCCGGAAAGGCGAGCCCCCTTTCTGGTCTTCCTGAGGTAGCTCGCTCTCTGGAAGCCCACCCCCGTTGCCACGTCTGCCTCTTACGCCGCCACGGCACCCCTTTTTGCTTTCTTTTCACGAAACGAGTACGAGGGGCGGCTGCATTCTTTGACCCGGTCGCGGAGGCAGCGGGGGTTACTCCCCTGACGCTCCCCGCTTAAAGCCTCGGGCGCAGGGCGTAAGGAGCGCTGTCACAGTCAGCGGCGGAATCCAAGACAATGTACACGCGGAGGGCTGGAAACTCCCTCGCCCCCGCTCGTTCCTGCTTCTGCCAAGCGTCTGGTTTGGGCAGGAGGGGTCTCCGCCCCGCGCCTTTGTCAGCCTGTCTTGCTGCCTCCGTGGTCGCTCCGCCGCCGCCGCGTCCCTCCGACTGCCCTGCTTGCGGGGACTCGGGATGCGATCTGACGATTCGCCTGATTTTTGTGTCTCGCGGCGGCGGGGTTGGATTGCGTGCAGAAGGCAGACGCGTCGCTCGTTAACAAAAATGGAGCTGCAGGAAGAAGGGGAAGGGACTCCGGCCGGATTTCCTAGGAGTTTGGTCTTGGCTGGCTTCCGTCTTCGAGGGGTGTCGTCGAAACTGGGCGCTTCTGAGGGAGGCGGTGATCCCGAAAGTTCTCGGGTGGCTGCCTGTGGGGACGAGCTGCCCAAATCAGACTCCTCCGAGAGTCACTCGGGGTCCTCGCGGCCTTGCAGCCCTGCCCAGTCAGCGGGACCTCAAAGGCTCTCGGCGTTGGCTTTGCGTGCGCTCAGGGCTTCAGCCCGCGCGGACGGCGGAGGGTCTGCGATGAGCAGCCTTCCTGCGATGTGATTGGCTGCTGAACTCAGTTGCAGTTTGGTTCCCCGACAGCAGCAGAGAAGGGATCAAAAGCAGGTTGACATTTGGGGAACTCGGTTTCAAGGTCAAGGATGATGGCTTCCCCTCTGAAGAATAGACCAGGTAGCTTTAATTAACTAATGACAACGGTGGGATCGCTTTGGTTACGTTGGAGGCTTTTACACTGACTTGTAGTAATCTGTTTACTGTGGGGTTTGTCCACCACTCTGAGTATTGTGAATTGTGAAAATCCATTATAAACTAAGTACATCTCTGTCAGCCTTTTAAAAACTGGAAACATTTGATATCGTGCGATTAGTAGCTATAACTCAATGTGTCTGATGCACAGAACAGAGTCTGCACATCCGTCGGTCCTTCAAAATGATCCAGCTTAAGAGTTGTGAGGATAAGTACTTGTATGCAGTGGGAATCCATGAATACTGTCTTGACTTCATTCTATATACTGTGAAAGATTTTCAACTGTGATTGGTAATAAAATAATCCAGCCCAATTTTATGCAGAGATCATTAACTTTAGTAGACTAAAGAACTATTATTAATGCTTTGAAACAAACTGCTTAAAATTAGTCTGAGATCAGGAACCAGACACAGGAAAAACTTTCTTCCCTCCTACAAACGTGCAGATCTTGTCTTGAAAACATTAGCTGTACATATAAAAGAATTTACACAACTGTATAAATTATTTTTTTAGCCAAGCTATTTTTGTTATCCTTTTAAAAATCAATTTTTTTCATTATAATTTCCCTTTCTGCCATCCATGCATTCAAACTGCCCACAACCAAATATTAAAAATAACATGATTTTTAAAAAAATTCTGCATTTAATACTCACAGATTTTTCATCTCTGTATAGTTTAAACTGAGCTTTATAGCTTTATAAATGGAATAAAATTTCAGTAATAACCACACAGTTCTAAGTTGAAAGTTGCTTAAACAGTGAAGCAAGGCTTGTGATACGGCTTGCTCACTCCTTACTGCATACAATGATGCAGTAGGGGAATATGTATATTTTTGAAATCTAAGTATATGTACTAGTTACACTATTTATATCTGATTTTAGGTTAAAAGAAAGAGAGAACTAATTTAGTGCACTGCAAATTTCATATCTCACTAGCTACTTTTTGCAATAAAACAGCTCTTTACCAAACTAAAAAAAATGGGAAGAATGCATCTCAACAATACTTGTGAAATGATTTTACTGAGTAATTGAAAATTGGGTAGGATTCAGAACAAATGTATAGGAAACTCATACAACATTGAGTAATTATAACATTGGGTTGCTCTTATCATTTAAAAGAGGAATCTCTCAAAAGAATACCCAAGTTCACAGGAAAGGGTAAGTTCAAATGAGAAAACAAAAAAAGATCCTGCATTAAGGTTTTCCCACAGAAAATAGGATTATTCATTAGTTGCTGTGATTAGAATTATATATATATGTAAGAAAAACTGGCATATGACCAGTTTAACTGATAAATGAAAAACTTATTTGAAACTGTCCTTACTTACACATTTTAGAAATATATATGTGTTATCTTTATGATATACAGTATAGGTAAATCCAGCATTATATTTATATTAATTCTGAAAATGCACTTTTCAATTTATATTTTGTGAATCTTTTGTGGAATAATTGATGTTCCCTAAAATATGTACTGGAAGTTTAAATCCTAATTTACCTGCAGGCTATGCTGATTTACTTCTTGTACTGTATTAATTTTCAGTTTTGTTGAATATTTTACCCTGGCATAAGATTATTTTTTAGATTTGAAGTGTGATACATTCATTTCTGAAGTAAATGCAGTCCATATATGTTTGGACCATCATGTTTTAATGGATTCCACCAGAATATTAGCCAAGAATCATACTATTTTGGGAACTATGGTCAGCTCTCAAAACTTCTGGAGAATACTAAACTTCACATTAAAATTATGCCTGGGTTCACACGTTACACTAATGATTTCTTTAGTTTCGGTTACAAAGATGTGTGTGGATTTAGTTGTTTATATATAGCTTGATTCTACCTTTGTGTAGCCACATCAAATGGAAAATACTTTTCAGTTGCAGTTTATAACATATCCTTAAATGTAAATAAATATGATAATATCATAAGGTGTGGATTTGTTTTTAAAAATATGATAATATAATCTTAACAATGCAGTAATTAATGATACAACCATTCATTGTTATATTCTTCAGATAATGTTTAAAGCTTTAATTGCTTTCTAATATCTTGATGTTCTAGGTGGCAGGTAATTTCAAACAAAATAGGATGAGGCGCTCCCATTAAGGAATCTCTTTGGGGTTGCAGTGACATTGAACATTATGATTTGGGCCACTTTTATTAACTTTAGCTAATACATGAATTGTGAACTTATTTAGACATAAGCCTAACTATAACTGCTCATATTTAAGTATCCCTTTTTTGAATTGTTGCAATTCATTAACTATGTGGCTGCCTTTAACACTGCACAGTAATTTCAGTCAGCCCAAGATAGAATAGTAAGATTATTGATTACAGACTGGGTTGAAGTCTTCAGTCATATTATGCAAGTTTTTTTTATATATACATTCACTGTTTTAACTATTAAAACTGGGGAGGTTAACATGTGGCCCTTGGAGATTGTTACAATGCATGTTTAGATGGGAGTTAACATCAAATAATATTGGTGTTCTATACCAGAACACATGTCACCCAGTGTCCAGGGAAGGTAAGGGGAACAAGTGGGGTAATCTGTGTCATAATCTCATTGTGAAAATTGTATGAATTATGTAATTTGCATCAATTGCATCATGATGTGACTGGTACAATTTAAATAATTTGTATTATTTTCACAAAGAGATCACAATGAATGTGAAATCGTTGTGACTTGAGTTTATATGCCTACTTCTGTGTAAAATAAACTTTTAAGCCCTTTATGACACTTCACAACCTTAAAGGTTTTGCCAAATGACAAGGGTTGTTGCTAAGAGAAAGCTTTGCATTGATGGCATAACAGTCCTGAGAAGCTATAATGGTATCAAAATATTATGGTATAAGTGAAGAATTCAGATAATTTGTTCAGCATCATAATACATCCAATGTCTCTTGCCTCAGCACAGCTGTGAATGGCACCCTGGCTATGAAATGACCGCATTAGAGAGATTGCCTAGCTGGATTTTCTGTGCCAGTTAAACACATTTTCTTTTGACAAGCACTTCGTTTCTAAAAGTGTTCACATTTTTTCATTTTGTATGTCATACTTTCATTTTCATTTCAATTGTATTTTTCTTAGCTTTTTATACTGTGTTGTCTTGATATTCATATATTAGCATTCCAGATAATATGCCCCAGTCTAGAAATATATGTATTATTTATGAAAAGTATTTTATGTAATAAGAATGGGGAAATAATTTATTTAAATCCAGCATTGAATTTCCTTTGGACAATAGTCTTTTATAAATACTAATCAGTACATTGAAGTGTAATAATATTCTGACTTTCAAAAGAAATAAAATATCTTGAATTATTCCAGTAAGATTTATGAAGTATTTACTTGTGCATTGTTCAAAGTAATAGCATCTTCTCCTCTTGTTAAATGAGCTTTTCAACATGAAAAGCACCAGTTTCCTATAATTTTACAGCCTGTTTTCTAGAGCATTCAAAGATACAATATGGTTTAAATAATTGAAACAAATAGAAATATAAACAGAATGTTTGCTATGGAATTACAATAGTAATTTGTAAATGAAATCCATGATGTTTTGAAAAGTTATAGGCCATGGACAAAAATGAAAACATACATGAATGATTAGCTATTTCATGAAATAAAGAAATACTGCTAATTTATCAATCAAACCTTTTAAAACAAGGGATAAAGAATCAGCCCACTGCAACCTTCATTTTGAAGAATTTAAGACAGAATGAATTTGAACTAGTTGCACAGTTTGAGTTTTGAGAACCTCTCAATTTTGTTGCTCAAATACTTTGGCACCTAATGCAAAGAGAGGCCTCATTGGAAAAGACCATGATGCTGGGAAGGATTGAGGGGAAGAGGAGAAGGGGATGGCAGAGGGTGAGACGGTAGATAGCATAGTCTGTGTGATGGGTGTGGGTCTGGGTTGACTCCGGGAGGCAGTGCAGGACAGGGGGGCCTGGCGTAATGCAGTCCTTGGGGTCGCGAAAGTCGGGCACGACTGTGCGACTGAACAACAACAGTGCTGTTGCAGATTTCTTGTGGACAGTGAGAGTTTTCTCATTCTTTTTTCACTCAGATGAATATACTTTCAAGCAAAGCACTAAGCTGAAGTTCTCCATCTTGTAAGTGAAATATTTGCTATGTAATTTGTTACAGGTAGTCCTTGATTTATGTCCATTAGTTTAATGACCGTTTGAAGTGACACTTTAACTTCAAATTCACATTTAGAATCATTGTAATGTCCCTGTGGCCATGTGATCAAAATTTGGCTGCTTGGCAACCGGCATGTATTTACATGGTTGCAACTGGCTCACATGACTGCCGTTTACAGCTTTCCCAGTGGGCTTCTGATAGGCAAATTAAAATTAAACATTAAAAATGTATTAAGACTACTCTGGTTTGATGTAGTGGTTAAGGTATTTAATTGTTGTCAGCAGTGGAGTGGAGGTTTATTGGGTTTTTATTTGGAATTTTATATCTCTAAACCACCCATGAGCGAGTAAATATAAATTTTAGCCTAGAAATCAGGAGACTGAATACTAAGCCAACCTTGGGCTTGAGGGCCAAATGGCTAACCTTAAGCTAGTTGCTCTCTCTCAGCCCAGCCCAAACCACTTCATAGGATGATTGTGGGGAAAATAGGAGTCAGGAGTATTCGGTATTTTCATTGCCTTGAGCTGACCAAAATATATTTTTAAAAAGGAAGGATAAAAAATCTAATAATAATCTGCCCAGTCAATTATTTGAAATGGTGTCATAATATTGAATAAATAGTCAGATGGTTTATGGAAACATCAAACATCCAGGAAAGTGTCTGTGTATGTTCCTAAGGTCAGAGAAGCTTTTTTAGTCTAAGGATCAAATCAAAATGTGGAAATAGTTCTGAACACTTCAGTCTAATAGTGGATGACATTAAAACCAAAATTATAAAAATTAAAGTATACTTAGAGCTGAATCAGAAATGCTGATAATGCTTTCATGTGATTCTCAATGACAAATACACAAATCTACAAAATTTTTTTAAAATTCCTCAAAATCAAGTGAGCATTGGTATGCAGCATCGTACCTTACAGGTTTTTGAGTAACAGTATGATTGTTTAACAAGCAATACCTGGATTAAAACTCTTAGCTTCCATAGATTAGTGTGAGTAACAGTAAAATTAGCCTTTGACTTTGCTTATGGTATGCTTGCAAAATGTGCCAGAGCTGACTGTCTTTACTGTTAACATGGAATGATGCTTGTGGCATGGGGATTACTATGGCCATAACTTAATCTATTCTCTATCTTACAAAATATCATTATGTGAAAATGTAATTGACCAAAGCTGTGATGGGCAGTAGAGGTCAGTATCTGTGGTCCCTTCTGGGATATAGAAAATTTGGACTCGGAATGTAAGTCCTAGAGAACTTTTCTCTTTTCTCAAAAAAACTGCGTGGTAAAAAGCATGACTTTTAAATAGACTCTTTTTCTGGCTGGCCGATGTTTGATTATATCCTTCTGGATTGCCCAATTCGGTACTTCCATATGTACATGCCTTTCCTCAGATTTGGAAAGTTAATTATATTAACTTTCTTTCTTTTTAGTCTTATACATTTTTATTTTTACTTGTTTAATTTTTTGTATGACTGCTGACCTCATGGCTGTAATAAATATTTGGCTCATTTAGTCTGATTTGACTTGAATGGAAGAGGAGTAAATGATAACAAGCATTGATAAATAGACAAAATGAATGAAAGAAAAATAGATATGTAACATGCTCATAAAACAGAGGGAAAGGGGAAATACGCATTTCAGTGGTCTGATCTTGTGAAGCAGGGAAGTAATGTTGTAAATCCAAACAGGTTCCAGTGCACCGTAGATCAGCAAGTATGAATGGGTGACATCTAGATTGTTATAGGTGTTCATGAAAGTAGGAATTCATAGGCTGATGATAGTTTTAAGTGGACACTCCAGTGAATTATGATAATGGTGGAACTAGACATGAGTTTTGAGAGGGCTTTTGGGGATGTGGAAATTTAGCCTACCCCCAGGGATAGTGTTGTCATTGGATGTTGTTGTAACACTTTTAAATCTGTATTTAACATTCTGTAGGCTGCTATTGGTATTATGGTGTAGGAGCCCAAATAAGTACATTAAAAAAAATCTCAAGCAAACATTTTGAATGTGATCTAAGGGAGAAAATTATTCTGTTACCTGGCATGAATGGGTTATGTGGGAAGTACTGGGAAGAACACAACAAGTTGGAGGTGCTTCCTGAACTGGGTTACTGATGTAGATTACAGAAATCCCAACACTTTATTTCAGTTGAAGAGAAACTATATAACTGAACCATAATTAACAAGAAAAAAAAGACATGTAACCAATTTCTTCATTTCTTCCTCTCTTGATAAACTGTGCAAAGTGGCTTTAAAAAACATCTTCTCACGATTACTTTAAGGTGAATTAAAACAAACAAGAGGACAAATTAAATCCAGTGACATTGCAAAAATAAAGTGAGCAAGAGAAAAGAGTTAAGGTTTTTAAATCTAGACCTATCGGTCTATCTGTCGTACAAGAATGATGGACATTTGGGTTGTGTTAAGAAAAAATGACCATCTCTGTAATCCTAATACATTTACCATTTTTAATAGAAAAATGACTTGGGAATAGGCACTGTTCCTTTCCCACTTCTGTCCTGCTAATATGTTGCTGCTGTATAATTTATTTATTCAATTTCTATAGCTGCCCATCTCAAACAAGTGACTCTATAAAATAGGAGCTAAGATAAATTTCTAAAAGTTATTGTGTAACAATGAATAGAAACTTAGGATTGCAAATGCAAAAGTAGCAATAATAAAGGATAACAAACAAGTGGTAGGAAGTTATTTTATTTCTGAATTCACGTACAAATATTTTTCACATTCAACTCTTAGTTAGGTTAGAACAACATGTTGTAAAACAACGGAATCATTTTTCAACTGTATTTAGGCATTCCACACACCAGTAGAAATGATAATGCAGTTATAATACTGTACACAATTAAAACAGACAAATGTTATGCGGCTCTCTAGAATTTAGCTTTATTTACAACATAACAAAGTATACTTGAAATGGGATTACATCCTCAATATTCAACACAATAATACAGTATGAACTGTACAAAGAATGTGATTCTTGCAGTGTATATGTATTAGGGATGTCTCAGACACAGAGATGATTTAGAAAATTCCTCATATCCATTTGTGTCTTAAGAATGTTTATATCCGTAATATAAGAATTTGTTATATGGAAACAGTTAAAGTATCTTTTTCTAAAATCTAACTTGTTTTCTGTAACAAAGATGGGCTATGAATTTAAAAGGAAATTATTGACTCTACTAGATTTTTTAAATCAAAATATGTTAGATTTGATAATGACATTCACATTCTTCATGAATTCGTGTGAAATTACAGCAATTATAATGTTGTGCTAATAGAATAATACACTTATTAGAGTATAATCTCAATTAATGTATTATTACCAGTAAATCAAATGTGCAACTTTTGCTGATTTGCTTTTTTTCTCACATTAATCAGAAATTACTTTTGACAAGGAATGGGCAGCATACAATTGGCTTCACAGTTCAAACTTACTATGTAAAGATGTGAAATGGGTCCATAAATCCTGCTATATCCTCTAGGTATATTGGATTAGTCTGTAAGGAATAAATAGCAATGAGAGAAAAGAGAAATTTAAAGTCTGTACATTTTTTTCTTTTCTAAGAACCATTTTTCTATATGTATAAAACATTACTGCAAATTTTGTGAAGGAAGAAGTTACTCAAAGATGAGTTTTAGGTATATGTAGCAATAAAGTAAAAGAATAAGACAAGCTTTAAAAACTAGGGGTTAAGATAAGGTTGTAAGAGTTGTATAGAAAGAAAAGTATTTTGGAAACAGACATGTGGATAATGTCTTTTTCCAGAAACAATACCTATTACTGGAAGCAAGTTTGTGTCTGAGTTCTGAATAGGTTTAAATTGATTTCAGTATTAATTTTAGCAATAATTTTAATATATACTTTTGAGTTTGTATACTCTGCTTTTTAAAAGTTGGTTAACTTTCTTGAATACTTATCAGAATAGATTGACAAAGTAGGAATTAAATAAAAATAATAAACTAGAAAATTAAAATCAATGTATGCAGTAAACCATATCCATTTAATATGATTTTAACATATTTTAACAGTATTGATTCTGATATTAGATAAAGTACGTTGAGAAGTTAAATACATTTTAAGAATCTGCTCCAATTCCTAGAAAATAGAGCTGGTTTGATGTAACAAACAATTAAGATGTTGGACTAGAAATTAGGAGGCTGTGAATTATATCTTCTCTTTGATATAGAAGTCATCTGGGTGGCTGGACCAGTCACTTATTCTCAATCTACCACAGAGGGATGTAGAAAGAGTAGGAGGGAACATTATATACATATGTTGCCTTGAGCTGTAAAAGCAAGACATAAATCATTTTTTTAAAAAAAATAGAGTAGGAATGCAGAGATTATCACAACAGAGTATACTTTAATCTTATTGTCCTTAATCAGAAGAAGAACATTTCCATTGGTCCTTCTTGAGGATAAATTCTAAGAAATCTATTTTTCTGTACATCTGATACAGGAAGAGAGAAAAAGAGAGGCCCATGTGCTGCTGTATTGTTTCTATTACAGAGATTCTGGAATTTATTGTTTCTTTGAGGACTCATCAACATATCCCCTTAATTGCAGGACAAAATGCCCCATGACCATTTTTAAAGGACATAGTCTTATGATGATGTCTTTGTTTCATTCTTAGATTACTATGGAGGCAGCACCTTAAATTTGTATGTTGTCCATTTTTAAAAAATGTCTGACCCAGTTTTGTCTGTGGCCACAAGCTATGCTGCTGCTTTGATGATAATGCAGTCAGAGCCTGGGATTTGTCCAGGTCCACTTGGACTGTTAATTGTGCTTCCTGAGCATGACTGTTCATGGCCCTTTTGGATGTAGGAGACACCAGATCCATTGTTTCTGCAGATACATCTGCCCACATAATTTGTTTGAACCTCCTCCCTCTGGATGGCATATAGCGTATTGCATACTAAAACAGCTAGACACAGGGACAGTTTCCCCCACCCCAGTGCCATCATTCAGCGGAATACTTAACTCATGTTATATGACAGAACACAAAATGCAAAGAATTATAAATTAACCCAGGAGTTCTGTCTAAGTGTACACATACTTATCAATAGATCATGGTTCTAATTCTACACTTTACTATATTCTTTTTTTTTACTGGCTGGGTACTTTGGATGCATACTTTACTGTTGAATACCTAACTTTGTTTATCTGTTATGTGATTATTTCATTTACTGTTGTCAGCTACTGTACCGGAGTCAAATTCCTTGCACATCTAAGTATGCTTGGCCAATAAAGTATCTGAACAGTGCTGAGACTTGGGCTTTGGAAAGTGCTGGTAAGGCACTATACTGGAGACTGTACAGGATATACACAAGCACAAACACAAAGAGGGAGGGAAGACTGGAGAACACTGTTGCACAGAAGACTGAGTTAAACTGGGAAAGTATGCTGACTTCTCCCAGCGAGCCATTGTGGATTCTGCCCCCAAGGAATGCAGCACAGGTTTTCTGCTGCTTCTGTGAAGAAGAGGTTTTTGCATGCCTCTACTCTTTGTTGGTCTTATTCCTTGGGAGAAGCAGAGCTGTTGTGCTTACATGGTGAACCACTTTATAAAGATCAGGACTGACATCGCTGCCAGAACTGCCCTTCATGTGTCATGGAGTTCAGTAAACAAGCAGAGATGTTTAATCATCTATACATTTCAGTCTGTTCAAATATCCATTGAATTCCACCCAGGAGGTCCGACAGGTCCCAAAGGGGCATTGGATGCAGCAAGAGATTAGCCCCCAATCATCCTCACAGTCTCTCCTCTGCAGTATTATCA
>JANHZU010001409.1:527722-543424 GCA_032468055.1 Acrochordus granulatus | reverse complement strand
ATTTGTTTTGAGAAACATTTGGAAACTTTTTTTAAACTGGAGTCCACTAGGATTGGAAAACTTTTCAGGAACAAAAAAAAGGTAGTTCAGGATTTCTATACCTGTCTGCCTGCATACCGTAATGCAAGCTTCCCACTCACCAATGCCTGCACATCCTCGGGTCTGTAAAAAAAGCAGAGATATCAATTTATTGAGTCCTTGAACAAAAGTCACAAAGAAACCTCACTACATAATCACTGCTTTCCAGAAGAGTCTGTATTCCATATCAGCTTTATATTAATGTATTTAAAATGCTTTAGGTGAGTGCCAAATATGCATGAACAAAATTAATCAAGAGAACAAGTAACCAGCAATTGGAATATTTTTGTCTCCGAAGATATATAGAGTAACTTTTGCTTGCAGTCACTGCAAACACCAGAATTATAATAGAAAAGATTAATAAATGTAAACAGAAGCATCAAATAGATTATGCCATGTTTTAATATCAAGAACAAAATGATAGCATTCAAATAAGGCATTAGACAAAATTCTTTCTCTGGCTTCTTTTTTCAAATGCCCACTTATCCCAGGAAAAAAAATCAAGAGAACCTTTGCTTTATCTCAGCTGCCAGAAACGAGAAGTAATAAACTATATTTCAAGAACTTGCATCTATCCCAGTCGTCAGCTTAGCCTCCTCAATCCAAACCATATTTATATGTATTATAAAAACATGCAATTTTGACAGACAATAAGGAACTCAAATATACTGGCCTTTTTATGCTTCTTAAGGATTTGTTTCTATCAAGCACTGCCTAGTTTTCTTAATGTTCAAACATTACTAAAATAGATAACATTTTGCCAGTGATAATGCAATTTCAATATGGAAAAGAAGTCTAAATGGGAGACAGAGGCAATATTCTATACTTCTTTTTCCCCTTTTCTATCTTTTAATTCTCCTCTTTTCCTTTCTAAGTATTCATATCTCTTCAATTGCCATCAGGGTTTGAAATTCAACTTATTCATACAAGAGATTTACAAACTGCCACTTTGGTGTAGTGGTTAAAGCACTAGGTAAGAAAACAGAAGACCATGAGTTTTAGTCTTCCTTAGTCATGAAAGCCACTGGGTGACCTTGGACCAGTCATTCTCTTTCAGCCTAGTTCATTTCATATGGTTGTTGTTGTGGGGGAAATAGGAGGAGGAAGGTGTGTTGGATATGTTTGCCATCTTGAGTTATTTGTAAAAATAAAAAGGCAGGAAACAAAAATAAACTGCAGCATGTGATCTGATCAGAGCAACTGTCTTATGTGCAAATGTAAAAAAAGAAACAAGTATATGTTGAATTCCTTTGTGAGAGAATAAAATTACATACGAGTTTAACATAATCTTGCACAGCAGCATATACTTCAATGCAGTGATGGCTTTGGGGCTGTCAATAGAATCATAACCTTCAAACGCCTCATAGAAATAAGAATATGCTGTCTTCCAGTCCTTTTCTTCTGCTGCATGGATAATACCTATTAAAGAGGAAATAAAAAAGAGGTCTAACTATAACAGAGGTACTGGAGCACAAAATAAGGGAAAACATTGTGACTAAATTCTGTTTATTTCTCCTAGCCAGAAAATTCTTGAACTGTAATTTGTTATCTATCCCTTGTTGTGGGATAGAGCAGGAAACATTAATTTTATGTATGACTAGAAAATGTTCTTATCCCCACAAAATTTATTTTTGTATAAGTGTGTAAAATAATAAGTATAATTTATTCCAATATTTGAATTTCACTTAAAATTCTTCTGATATTAGATTGAATGAATTTCTAAACAACACCAAACTATATGACTACTAAATCACAGAAGCCATTTCAAGGAAACAGTCAGGAGATGGCCAAACAATAACCCAGAATAAGCTAAAAAATCTTTTAAGATCTCAGCTTAACAAAGAAACTTTGTGTAATCTCCCAAGCATTGACAAATGTTTCTATTTTTCATTAATTACTCCAACACAATAACACAATTTCTTTACAAAATGCTACAAGAAATCCAGCAATTATAGGTAGTCCTTGACTACCACTACTGTAAGACCAGCATTCATTTAGCGACCATTCAAATCTCCAATTTGCTGCTGGACAAGGAGGATTTACAAAGGTCCTCAGAATTCTAGCTGCACAATAGTCCCACCATCATGTTTGTCATTACAACATTGCAGCGAGCCATAGTGGCATGATTGCAATTTCTGATGCTCTCTGCTGGTTTCCCACAAAGTCAATTGGGAAGTTGACAGGGCATCAGAAGTCATGGTCACATGAGGTTCTTGCTTAATTATGGCAACTGGGACTGCCCTCACTAAGCAATGCAATCATGTGATCTCGCAGTTTGCAATTCCAGTCTCAACTCAAGTAAAGACTACTCTTTACCATCCAAGGCAGATATTTTGCAACAGTAACTGAAAATGCTATTCAAACTTCATATAAAAATATTTGGAACATGCATTCTGTAATTTTCCCTAGACAGACTGCTTCAGTTATAAAACTGTTTTGGTTTTATAAGCATTTTTGCACTACCATAATTATTAGATTTTCATCCTGTTTTTATATTTAACTTAAGATGGTGAACATACCTAATATTCCTGCCTCCTATTTTCGCCACAACCACCACTCTGTAAAGTGGGCTGGACTGAGAGAGAGTGACTGGCCCAAAATCACTCAGCCACCTTTCATGCTTAATGAAGACCCAGAAGTCATACTCTTCTGTTTCTAGGCCAGCCCTTTAATCATTACACCCAACTGAGTTTTTCATTTTTTAATGACCTGCAGTTTGTTCTCCTTGAGGCTATAAGTCAGTCTTTTCCAATTTTGTGCTCTAGTTGTGATGAGAATATAACAATTCCTATGATCCTGGACAGCTAGCAAGGTAGCTGCATATATACTGCAGATTAAAATAATCTGGGGACTCAAAACTAAAAAAGCTGAATTTTATTTTTCAGATTGTGAAACTCAAGATCAAGGCAACCATAATATGAAAAGCACACAGGCCTTACCTGATTGCATGTCCAATGCTGCCTGCAACTTGGGTGGACAATAGATTGCATTAGCTGTGGTTCGGGCAGAGGTTAATGCTGCTCTGGCTTTTGGCAGGTTGCTCAAAGCATGGTAGGTCTTGCTCTCTAGTAGCTGCACTTCTACTAACAAGGCCTTGTCATCCATCTTCTTCAATTCCCGCAAAAGCTGTGAGCCTAATGCAAGGAATGTGATGAAAGCATTTCATCACTTTCCTTTGAATCCTTTAATTTTATCATAAAAAGTCTAATACATTACTATGATCAAGGTACAGGAACAGTGAAAATAGTCCATACACACCTATTATACTAGTTTTGAAAACTAACATTTTTTTTCAATATCAATATGATACTCCCAAAGCTTCCAAATCACGTATGCTTAACAAATGGAAGTAGCCATTAATAAGATACCGTAACAATGTTCTTGACAACATGAGGAGCCCAGCATACTTGCCAATTGCTTAACTAAGTCATGTGGGTTTTGTTTATAAATTGAATCTGAAAAATTCAGGAAATGTATCTTGTTTCAAATTTGCAACATACACATTGCAAAATACACATTTTATCAAACCATTTTGGATTGGCTGCAATTCAACATGAAAAACAGAATTATTTGTTCATGTATTCTGTTGCTTTAGCTAAAATTATATCCTGTGGGAGTGATTTTATGGGAAAAATAGGGCAAAGATGGTGCAGATCACCCTTCAGCAATTTACAATTCAGTATATCCCTCTATCCTGATCAACCTAATCTTTCTAGCACTTTCCCTGCCCCCCACTCAATTGCCACATTGTCCCAATATAACAAACTCTAATGATACAACATCTTAATCAAAACCTCCTTTCCCTCCTCCAGTCTGCCACTAGTATGATAAGCCTCCACATTCACTAGTATGTGAATATTGTGATATAGTGATATTCACATATCACTAGTATGATAAGCCTCCACATTGCCCATTCACAATTTTTCCAAGGTCTTCCTCTATCAACACCAATGGCCTTGATTTTTCCCCACACTTCACTCTTATACCCTATCCTTGAAAACACTTCAGAATATGTTTCAAACTGTTTCCAGATCAAAAATACTCTATTTCATTTCATGTCGGGACCAAACATGTTCTCAATTCATGAATAAATCATTCCAAACTAGTTGTTCCATGCATACAGTATACCATTTTACAAATCCCTAGAATAATTAATCATTAGGGTCATTCTAGGGGTGATTAAAGGAGTCAACATACCTAACTGCAATGCTTCTTGATACCTTTTTGTGTCAAAATACAAAGACACCAGCCTTGCCTAGAAAGGAAAAAGTAAAGAATGTCATAAATATTACTTCATAATTATCAAGAGCCAGAAAGTGTGAAATATGAAGGAGAAAAGACTCCTGGGAAACTGTTAATGTTTCAAGTATGGCAAGAAAGCACAGAAAAAACATAGTAGAAAGTACATCCATAGTAATGCAAAATAAATCTGCAGAATGCTTTTGAAATGAATGCTGTTTCAAGGACTGGTATTGGTACAACAATAACAGACTAAACGTACAACATGTACTAACATGCAGGTAGAATCACCCATTTATTAATGCATTTATGTAGATAAAATCTTTATTCAACCATAACTGGTTATGTATGTATAAATAAATAAATAAATGAAAAAGCTCTTTAAGCAGCAAAAGATACTGCATAATAAATGAAGGAAAAATTGCCAGTAATATGTGAATATCAGTCTAAAAATTTATGATTCTTCAAACTATTACTTGAGAACATGCCAACAATAATCCTGAGAAAAAGTGATGGCAAATGTTTAACGAGTATGATATAGTGGAATATAGGATGGCAGGTTTCCAAATCCAAATAGCAAGCAACAGATTACTATGCGTCACTATACTCACTAAAATGGGCATATGTTACATCTTACCTCCAGAGCTTGACGTAGGAATGTCCTCTTCTCCGATTTGGCCCATTCAATGCATTCAAGACATAAGTCAACCTACAAGAAAAACTACATTCATTCAATTATTTTTCTATTATTTATACCATTGTTGCTGTCATTTTATCTTTTTCTACGGAAACTGGCTCAGAACATTTATAAGAGGACTTTTCAGAAATAGCTGCCAATATTCTGAATCTGAAGTGGCATACCTCTGCCTGAATTTCAGTTGTCTCACCTCTTGTCCTGTTGCAGCTTCCATGTCTAGGAATAGGTCTAGCAGGGATCGAACCAGACGGGCTGCCTTTGCCTTGCTAATAGAGTTCAAGAAAGGACGCACATACTTCAGAAGACCTCCAAGCTCTGTATTAACAATAAAATAATCAAGTAGCAATATAGCTCAGAATCTGAAATTGCATCAGAATGCATTATAAAAGGTTTATGGTCCATATTGCAGAAAAAGTGACCACACAGTTCTCAGAAGTCAAATTATCTGAGACAGAAAAGGCATATTCATATAAACTAATTCTGATTTCCATTACAGTTTTACTATAGGTATCTTTCCCACATATGTGATTGAAATATAGTATGTCATTTTGCTTAATTGTTTTTTAACATTCCTCTCCATTTCTTCCAGTTCTTTGAAATCTTTATTTCTTTAATTTATATGACCATCTATTCACCAGCTGACCCTGGGTGACATTAAAATTCAAGAACAATAAAGTCATGTGAAATAAATGGCTTATAAAAAGCTTATTATTCAATAAGCTGCAATAAAAACTGTTTAGTGCATTGAACACACAAGGAGAACTATACAATCTAATCCATTAACCTCTAAATCCCTCAAAGAAAAAGGTTCAAAATCTGTAAATTTATCCATCAGATAAAATAGCGTTCAGTCTCTGACCTTCATATCCATACCTCTCCTTTGCTCATCAATCTCTAGCCAACAGTAGCACAGATGGACTCTCTGCCACCTCTGTTTTATGCCTAATATGTATTTCAGATCTTGGGAAGCATAGTAGTGATAATCCAATATATTTGAAGATAGAAGAACCTGTCTTACTATGTATGTGGAATTTGGAGAAGTATATAAAAGCAATATTTGTCCCCAATTTGTCAAGAGCAAACTAGATGTGGAATTATTGATTCATACACATTTAATTCCTGAATAAATTACAACTGGGAAAGATCTCGGTTGGTATCATAAGAAACAAAATCTCATCCTCTTTCTATTTATTTATTTTACACATTTCTATGCCACCAATTTCCAAAGACTCTTGGCGGCTTACATAGATTAGAGATTTATACAGCAGTGTAAACTAACCCCGCCCCCCTGCTGGCCGGTGATGTTGCATCCGGGCATCTCTGCAGTTTCTGCTCCGCCCCCGGCAGGAGGGTGGGCCACTTTCGACTCGCCACTCAACTCCTCGCCTCTCGCCACTCGCCTTGCCCGTCCCGTCGAAGCCGGCCAGCCCCCACCAACGTGGTTCCCGATTTATCTACTCACCAGTTGTTACGTGCTTTCAAACTGCTGAGTTGGCAGAAGCTGAGGCAAGTGATGGGAGCTCACCCCATCATGCAGAGCTGCGGACCGAACCTGCCAGAATGCTGGCCATTCTGAAGACTATGCTCCTGGCATCTCCAAAGCATCTGCACTCTAGCTGGAGTTTAACTGGGAATGATTTGAGTGGGCTCAGGTCACCCAGAAAAAGGCCACTGGGCAACAATCTATGGACACAATAAAAGCAAAGTATTGTTGTTTCACTGCCCTTACCACCACAAGGTAGAACTTAACAGCAACTCTCATCTATGCTCAGTTGAGTTCCTTTGTTGGCCTCCAAGAGTACTCTAGTTGTTTCCTCTCCTGTTTTAAACAGGAATAAACCACAAAGAGTTTATACTCCTTCATAAACCACAAAGAGTGAAGGGATCCATGGGAAAGGAAAGGTCGCAATGACACAACCCAATCTAGGGCCACAGCTACCCTCTTGTTCCAAATGGCAACAAAAGGCCTCCTCTAGGCCATGCAGCAGACCTTCAGGAACAACCCTCAGCTCTCTCTTGGACCCTTGCAGATCCATCAGTTGCCAAGGTGGAAAGGTCTAATAAGCCCATCCTCCCTATTTTTATATTCTTCTTATATAAAGAACATTGTAAGAAAACTTTTCCACAATCCATGATTCTTATTATCTGTACCTTAACAGAATTGCAGAATGCTTCAAACACACCAACACTTTTGGCACTGAGCTGCAGGTTTACAGATCCTTCCATTGTTAGTGAGATTCCCTGATGCTGGATTGAATCTTTACTTGTTATGACCACCACTCCAGTGAGAACTTCCTAATTCAAGAAAAATTAAGAACATTATATAAATTAGTTATAATGCTACTTCTTGCATTTTGTATATTAAGATAATCTAAATTTAACAATAATTATCCAAGTACCAGTACACTTAGTATGTCAATATATTGCATGAACCTCCTGGTTAGTTGGATGTAGATAATATAAACTTGGCTTACAAAGGTAGTCTTCAATTTAAACATCCTAGCTTGCATACAATAGTGGCCAAAATATGCGAAAACTGACCAGCACTGTGTCTTTACCATTAGCAGAGAATGCTGCCTGTGGCATGACTCTAATTAAATCTGATCTCCTAGTTCACTTTTCTTTTATCACATCAAAATAGTTTTACACAGGAACCTGTAATACAGAATTACTACCCAAAGCCATAATAAGTGGTAGAGATTATTCATGAATCATTTGTTGACAACAATGTTACAGTATATGGAAGATTGCAATATGGACTGTAAGAGGATAGATGGCAAAGATCACAAATAAATGAATAAAATTAAAAAAATATAGGTATGTATGCATATTGTGAGTTTATTATTGAGGATAATATTCTGTCTTTTCACTCAGGAACTCAAAGTGGTGTACATAATGTACGCTCTTCCTCTTTTTCTCCACAATTACAATGATGTGAAATATATTGGGCTGAGAATGGAATAGAGTCTAGTCCCCTCATTCTTTGCAATAAAATAATAGATGTAAACGAATATGGTTTTGTCTAAATGTTATGCATGAGTTAAAGTGCAGATATAGGAGAAGTGAAGGCTGAGACAGTGGGTGGTATCAAATGTGGGATGTGCCTTGAGATGCTGTTTAACCATAAGCGTGATAGTCTCAGCCCCTCCTGATGGCCATTGGACTTTATCTCCCAGCCACAGGTGTTCAAACGTTAGTTGGGCAGATTTTTGAAAATATGCAAGACCAATAAATCTCTTAAGTTTGAATCTTGTTGCCTAGGCCTGATTTTTTGCAACTGACAGCAAATTTAATTATGAATGAAAGGGATAAAATTACATGAGAGTATGAATTGATGCTGTCGAGATTCCTATGGATGGAATGGATACAATGGTGATAATTTATTATTATACTTCAGTGAATGGTGATAAGAGTAACTGGGTCATGTGGAATCCCAAGGATGAATAAGAACTGTGATTGTTAGATATGTATTTGGTTAGATGTATCTTTTAAATACATTGTAGTTTGATCTATTGGTTAAGGCACCAGGCTAGAAACCTGGAAACTGTAAATTCTAGTCCTGCCTTAGGTGTTAAAGCCAACTTGTTGACTTTGGGCCAATCACTCTCTCAGCCCAACCCACCTCCCAGAATTATTATGAGGAAAATAGGAGGAGAGAGGAGTAATAGGTATGATTTAAATTTATAAAAAATAATAAAGATGGGATATAAATTTCATAATGACTTAAGTTCATGAATGTGTACAGAATACAAAGGATTGAATAGAAAAGCATGGCTGATTTGATTCCTTATGATGAAAAATGTAGAAAGTTAGTGAAAGCCACAAGGCTATGAAAGGTTTTAAACTTAGGAGACATCACTGTCTAGTAGCATTAAAACTGAATCTTTGGAAACAAAAAAATATTTATTCATCATATTTATATGCTGCTAATCTCAGAAGCGACTCTAAATGTCTCACAATTGAAATAAAACAATAAAGCAAAATAATATTAAAATACAATACAATAACAAGAAAGCAGAGAAGTTAAAAACTAGAATGAAAATCAATTGTCTAAGGGAAGAGAAAATATGAGCTTTATATGGAAACATTTCGCATGACAGATTAATCTCTCATCAGATTGAATGGACAAAAAGAAAGGAATATGGAAGTTAGTTTGAGCAGAATAAAAATGATGTTACAAAGTGCCACTAAAGCATTCAGAGTTACAATAACGTAAAATATGGAAGAGGAAGATTGATGGAGTGATGAAGTGAAAAGGCTGTCAAATGAGAAAAAAGTGAGGATGAAACAAAGACATTATACAAATTGTATAGTAAGAAAAAGACAGGTCCAGAGAATCAAGTAAATGAGAGCAAGGTATGGTTATAATTTAAAATAGACAGATCAGGCATAGAGTGATTTTTACAATGAAACAATAAAAACTGTTTTGGAAGAGACTGAAAAAATCTAAACAAGAAAATTGCAGTAGAATTAATACATTTAATACTGGAAAATTTATATGGAAACAATATTAGTAAATCAAAGGGAGAGCTGAAATGACTACTATAAATGTAATTATCTAAAAAATTAAATGTTGAAAAGGAAGAGTGCTGTGAGAATGATAATCTGCAGCAAAGATGGTACAACTGAAAATTATGGAGTGATTTGCATATGAAATGGTTGTGCAATGTTGAAATTTATGAGAAAATTGCATTTGAGCTAAATATTTAGAAGAATGTAATTTTTGTTTCCCTATTAAAAAAGGTAAAAGGAGTAAATGGCAAAACTGTTGAAGGATTAATTTAAGTGTGAGTGTGAAGGTGTTTGGCAAATTTTGATTGAAAAGATACCTGAGAGGACAAAATTTGAGAAATAGATTGGTTTTATGCTAACAGTCACGATGTTTGTATGAATTTGAGAAAATTTATTGTATAATTTTTAGTTAGAAAAGTATTTAGTAATATGAAGTCTTAGTGAAAGAATGATTTGCATTCAATGAATTTTGAACAAGGTAAGGATGATATATGATGAAAAGAAAACACGTAAGTGAATACATTGAAATGCTTAGTGAATCTTTCAACTTTGAGCAAGAAGACAAAGATGCCCACTTGATTGTTCACTGTATATGTGAATGAATGTTAAAAGAATGCTTGTGACATTAAAAGTGTGTTGCCAGGGTCATAAACATGTGTGCACTTTTGTATGAAGGCCATGCCTTATTACTGATCAAGAACTCAAAAAATATTTTCTGGAGAATATCAGATAGATTATAGAGTGTACTATGGAGCGTGTATCAAAATATTAATTTATAAGAGATTATAGTTGTGTTTAACACAAATGATTCAATATTTCCAGCAAAGGTTAAATGTACAATGCAATGAAGTATATAGTGCTGAATATTAAAGAAAAAGTGTGCAGTTTAAGTCCATATACTAAAAATGGAATAATTGTAATAAATCTAAATAACCAAAAAATTTCCACTGAAGTTAGGTGCTATATCACTCATACAAAAAAAAAGGATTTAAGTTTTCCTTTTCATTGATAATTATGTACAAATAATTATCAAGGAAATATTTTGAACTGAGATTTTAGGATCTTTTACTTGCCACAAAGTCTGGGATTCAAAATGTAGGGGCCATTAAAGTTGTATCATTAGAAAATTTGTTTCTCCTATTGGTTTTATTTTTGGGCAGAAAATATATTTTTTAAAACACCTGAACTATATGCAGTATTTGTTTTTATACTATCATTTACTAATCCCACTATAGTAAGAACACAAATGTCATATGTATTTGATTTATTCACACAATTATCCTGGTTAGTGCATTTAGTGTAATTTAATCAAACTATTTTTGCTCTTTTTTTATTTAAAATGTTTTTATTTTTTTTAATAACTAGAACTATAAACTTCTAAGAACCCTAAGTCTCAATTTTATCATTGGAACAAGTTGGGGGAAAATGAAGTTCAATACATCATAAAGTACCATCATGTTAATAATCAGTTATATTCTTATCAAGAGCAGATTCACCAACCTCAAGATGAACAGTCAACAGCAGAAAAACCACATGCAAATCAGGCACTGAAACCTCTCTTTCTTCAGTGGACATGCCAATGACCGCCGGGGGCAAGAGCACATCCTGCTCCTGCACTTCAGGGCGATGCCACCCCTTTTGCCCTCTCTACTGGACAAGGGTGCTCTGACCCTGAGGTAAGGGTCTCCTTGCTACAGGTTTGGCAGAAATTATTTGGCAGGAATAGAGGGGCATTACATGCCCTTTTTATCACATTTATTATTTCAGACAACATGGACTTCTAAGTTTCTTTTTTCAAAATTTCTCAGTTCTTCCAATTAATTAGCAAACCCCTCACAGCTAGGTCTTTTTCTGATTTTCCATCTCTGGGGGAGGCAGTGGGAGGTCCGACCTTCACAACTCCGTCTTAGCGCAGAGGGAAAACCACGACTTGGTACCCAGACTCTGCCACGTTTCTCAGTCCTGGCAGCTGTGAGGCCGCGGAGTGTTCGCCGGAGAATTCTGGGCCACTCGTGCTAAAGATGTCGGGGCGACAACCCCTGCCCAGGCGCCGGCTGCATCTTCTACGGCCTTGAACAGTCCACACCTCCGGAACGACGCCTCAACCCCGAGCTCCCGTCCTTCAAAGCTATGCTGCATCGCCGCCGTCCATAAAATTCAACTGATGACAGCTCGGGGCGGGGGAAGGCAGCCCCTTAAATGCCAGGTGTCCCTAACTTAGTAACTGCGCCAGAATACGACGGCAAAAAAGGTTACAAGCCAATTCTTGCGACGCTGACGCTCGGGAGGCGACCGGACTCGTTGCCTCGGAACACGGGAGTTCACGCCCGGAGCTGAACGCCCGCAAGATCCCCCTCCCTCTTTCCTTACAAACGCGTCCTATCTGGCGGGGCGGTCATTTTAAACGCCTCCCCCAGGAACCGGATTCCAGGATCCGCTCGCTCCCGCGGCTCCAGAGACCCCGACTGGGAAGAAGAAAACCTGCGCGCTGGAAAACGAGCCCCGCCCCCTGCTCCGAAGTCCTCGGACCTGCAACGCGTTCATTCCGCCGCAGCGCTCTTTTCCGCTTCGATACAGACATCCCCACCGCGCCCGCGCCTCCACCTTACCGCGCCCGCGCGCAGCGCCCGCAGGGAATGCTCACCCCGCAACGATACACCTTGTTGGCGCGCTTGATCCTGATGTCCAGCGCGGTGCCCATCGCGACGACCCCCAACGTCCGACCCCCTCGGATCACGCGGCTTCCTAGCCAGCCCCTCCACGTGACTTCAGCCCCGCCCTCCTGGGCGAAGGGAGGGTGCCCGAGGGCGGTCGTCTTTCGTTTCTTCCCGCTACCGACTCCCCCACGTCCAGGGCGGGGCACGCCAACTGCCGCGCCCGACCTGGTACCCTTGTGGCTGGGCCGCCATTTGTTTTTCGGAAGGGTCGCATGGGCTGTCGCGTTCCAGCAGCTCTCGCTCCGCTTCGCCCGTCTTTCTAGCAGCAGATGAAGAGACGGCGCGGAGGATTTATTTTTTGGGGGGTGGTGCGCGCGCTTGAGCGCTTTTTTCTTCCCCGGAATTGCAGCACGAGATCCTGAACAGGGAGCGCGAAGGCTCCAGCAAGAAGGAAACTTAAGATCGCTGCCTCCTCCCGTCAAACCCACCCGACAAAGAACCATGTTTCCCAGCATGCCATGAAAAGGAAGTAAAACTGATGTGACGCATCGCGCACGCGCGTTCTGGGTGACGGTTACGCCCTTCCGAAGGACTGCCGTGCCGTGTTTCGTTTAAGCTTCTGAGGCCTAAATGGCGGGTGACGGTTCGCTGCTTTTGATCGAACACAAACGGGATCGTGTGCTCAGACCATTAGACTTTGAGATGTTAATAGTGGCCCTCAGAGTGACAAACAGAATATTATAGGCCCTTGATTGGCGCGTTTACGGCAGACCCGGCCCGTTGAACTCTGCGGACTCCCTCGAAGCAAGCGAGGGCAGGATGACGCTGTGACAGATTGCAGCTGCAGCTTTCTCCGGATTCGCCTGGAAACAACCCGGTGGCGCGGGGCCTTCTCCGCACAGAAGGGAAATAAATTCTTAAAATCGCGTTTAAAGGATTTCGGAATGTCCTTTTCCGTTTGCTCTTTCAAGACGTCTAAATGGATTAATTCCTGTATTGTAAGTTTCTCAAAGGCCTTTTCTGGGTGATTGGCAGAAATTAATTTCAGGCTTTTGCTGTTTTTTTGTTCATTGATTCCTAATCCATCGATATGTATATAACAAGTATATAACTTTTTAATAGTTAATGGACATACTGTGCTAGCAATGTGGGATTTAAATTAAGAAGCCTGTTGCAATAATTCAGTGGGATGAGATGACACAGAATATTCCAAAATATCCACCAGTTTCTGCATTTAAAATGACATATGCCTGAATTCCAAATACGTTAAGAGATGTTTAGGATAATACTTGTTTATTAGATAATATGTATTTTTAGTAAGTTATTGAAACCTATTACAGTACTTAACCTTAAGAGTTCAGTAAATGTAAGAGTAAAAATACCTTTACCAATCCAGCTTTCACAGAGAAGAAAACAAACTTCGCAGTTGCTAGTTTCCTCTTCAAACTCATATCAGTACAAGCTGGCATCTCTAATGATGAAAGCAATCAGCTAAGAAATCAGAAGGCTGTAAGTAGCAACCCCTATAATAAACCACACAAAATGTGTTGTAAGTTCACAGAAAAAATCCTGGATCAGGTCGAAGCTTATCAGGACCAACAATATTTGCCACAGTAGGCATATTTACTAGCAAGACTGATGCAAATCATAGGTATGTGATTTACTTAGAGATCTGGTGTTAATAATTTTTTTAAAGATCTATCCTGGAAGGATCTATCTTTGAGTAAATATACTTACTCAAAGTATATTTATAGATGATTGATTAAAGATCTATCTTTGATAGTTGCCTGAGCTATCTTTATCCTATATACAGTCATCACTTCCTAATTTTTAGATAAAATTGTTATGGTGAACTAAATTGAAGAATTGTGGTAGAGTTAGAAGGAGGCTTTCTGTTCCTGTTCCACACATAGCCTGGGCACAATGAGTAAGTTATAGATTACAGTAATGGTAGGGTAGCAGGGAAGAAGACCATATTCTTGATTTTGCAGAGTATTTATCTTTTTTTTTAGAATTGCAAAGATTCAGAAGATACAGAGCTGTGCTGCCACTAATAATCCTCCAGATTTTTGCAGCCCCAGTCTAGTAAACTCTACTCAAGTCTCCAACCACTGGTGATTGTAAGAAAGGAATAAGTTTAAAGTTAAACTTTTGTTTTAGACTGAGATGACATAAGCAACACAGAATCACCCAAGAGTAAAAACAGCAGTAAATCCCATACTTTATGTATTGTGTATATACAGTACTTCCTCTTACTGATCTTTAAACTTTTTACATTTAGTTTCAGTGGATTTTTTAATTTTTCTTTATTTGACTATATAAGCCCCCTAATTCCAATGGACATCCAATAGATGACCTTGAAATATTTTAAGAGAAATAGAAAAACTCAATAAACATCGTCACACCATGCTGAATTTTAAATATTGTGCCTCAGTTAAGTATATTTACTCTAAGCTAAGCAGTGGCTTCTGTCAATATTTTTTTCTCTCTCCCTACATTATAGATTTCATTTAAAAATAGGGGGAAAGAGGTGAAATTAGATTAATACCAGTGAAAAAAATGCTATTCCTAAGATTTTACCACCAAAACAAGCTTTGGTCTTAGTTTCAAAGTTCACAAGCCAGGATACTATGTTTTATTCCTTCAGCCAAATACATTTTGTCGTTTAGAATAATGCTCACAAAGTTTTCTGCTTGTATAAATGACATGTAGGATAACCTATTGAGGTGTGGTGGCACAAGTGGTTAAGAGCAAGGCTTGCCAGCTGGAAGGTCGGTGGCCTGAGTTCAAATGTTGTACATTGCTGTACAACAGGGTGAGCTCCTGCTGTTCCACCTCAGCTCTTGCCAACTTAGTGGTCTGAAAGCATGCAAACACTTTGGCATCTAGTCATACTGGCCACATGACCACGGAAGCGTCTGCGGATGAACACTGGCTCTTCGACTTAGAAACATTGATGAGCACTGCACCCTAGAGTCAGTCATAACTGGCAGGGTACCCTTTACCTTTAGGATAGACCATATCCACATACCAGTTTAACTCCTTTCTGTAATAGGGGAAAACAACTTTCTCTTTAGTTCAACTACTGTTGTATTTGACAGATCAGAATGAGTTAAATGTGATTAATACTCAGTATAGTGTTTAAAACTGAAGTGAAGATTTTGAAATCATTTAATAAAGTTATTGGTCTATAAACAGAACAATGCATTGGATGCAAATATATTCACCAGGCAGTATACACCAATGAGATAAAAGAGTTGAATCATAAAATCCATTCATAAAACCAATAAATTAAACTATTATAAAATATATATAAAGAAGCTGATTAAAGCAGAATTATTATTTCCCATGATAAGGAATCTATATGTGAGCTATAACCATCACAAGATGAATAACTACAGTGGTGCCTCACAAGATGTGACTAATCCGTTCCGGAAGAACACTCTTAGCGTGAAATGCTCTTAAAGCGAAACAAGGTTTCCCATTGAAAACAATAGAAAATTGGACGATCCATTCCAC
>JANHZU010001409.1:444392-456526 GCA_032468055.1 Acrochordus granulatus | reverse complement strand
CTCTCACGGAATTACATTTAAAAATATGTGGTGTTTATGGCTCTCTCAGCCAAAAAGGTTCCCGACCCCTGGCCTAAGCCATCAAGTACACATCTACTTCTTTTTCCTAATCTCCAGATAATGCTACCTCTTAGAAAGTACTTTGAATATACAATAGCCCTCAGGCAGAAGTTGCTATATTTTTCTCCTCTGCTTCTTGATGGAATCCTGAGCCATGGTGACAAGGGAAAGGAGATGACTGGCAGACCTTGAGTGGCTATAACTGATGAGAAATAAGGGAGAGGTTTCTATTTGTTCGCTGAATGAGGCCAAATAGACTTAGGATCAATAGGTTGCTAAGATTTAGGCTCTTGCACTGGCAATATTTTCAGCAGTGAAGCCCAGGAATGCTGGCCAAAAAAGATATCTTGCCTGTCCCATTTCAGAAGCATATGAAAAGGGGAGCCACTTACTGTTCTTCCAGCTTCATTATTGTGCCTGTTCATGGCTGAGCGGGCATCTGGACGGTTTTCTCGGGCATCTGCAAACTCTCGTGAGACAAGTACCCCAAAATCAGCATCTTCACTGCAGCCTCCCCATTTCCATCCTTCCCCAGCTGATCCCTTATGGTGCAAGTCACAGCCACAAATGGTGGAAGTACCTTCAGCACATGACCGTGTGACAGCAAATGCCACACCAGCAGAAGCAATGGCGTGCACAAAAGCTGATTCTCGTGTGGCTGCAAAAGAGGGTGGAAAGACTCTATTATTTACGGTCAATGATCAAAACATTATATGGAAAAATAAATGTGAAAAATTAAAAGCTAAAGTAATTCAATTTGTAACTGTATAGCAACATAAATCCTAGGTTAATTCTAGCATTACACTGAAATGATCTTTATAGCAATTGCTCCTAAACAGAATTTAGCTACTTTCTTGGTTACTTCAAATACGAAAGGAAGTATTTTCTTTGGCCAATTGAAGCTATTAAATATCAGGGACATTATTAGAGCACCAAGATTGGTATGTGGGACAATACAACAAAACATAAGAAATTCACTTAACTGATCTCTCCAAAATGACATAGATGGGGAGATGTCATATTTGACTTCCATGACTGTGGGTGGCTTAGTGTTAAGTTGACCCAAAGAAAACATTCTTTGCAAAAAAAATTGCTTAGTTTTGTACCTTTATTCATTTGTAATTAAAGTAGTAGCTGGGTTGACTTGATATATTGCACTAAACCAGAGCTGAGACAAAAATCGGAAGGAAGAGGAAGGGGGGGAGGAAGAAGAAGAAATAGTGGAGGAGGAGGAAGAGGAAGAAAAAGACTATTCTTGTCACATTATTACCAGAGGGTTAAGCCTGGCCATTCTGGCTTGGGTTTGAAGAGTCTTCTGGCCCTTAGAGATTAGTTTTTAAAATAAGGTAATTGTGAAAACGTGACAGCTATAAATTTAAATAATTGTCCTCAGTAGGTCTGTGACCAAAAACATCACTAATGCAGAACTGTCAAGGGTAGGCTCCAATGAGGGTAGATGGTGGTTCTGCTCTGAAAAGGGAAGTAATGGAAAAGATAACTAGTATTCATTAGGCAGAGTTCTAGGATTAGTAGTTTGGGAAATGATGAACCAGAGTGACTGGATCTGGGATGCTATGTTAAAAATGGGAACCTAGCGCATTATGAAAATCTGTCTTTAGGAAGAACTATCCTGGAGGCTGAGGGGGAGGATCAGCTCTCATCTTACTGCCCCCTTCTCTTGATTGTACCCTGAAATTATTTTATAGATGGGAAGAGGGGGTGGGGATAGCTAGGAGAGGTTTCCCAGTAATACAACTGAAGTTCTCAGAAGCATTGAGGGAGCAAGGGGGAGTAGAACTTGGGAGGGAAGAGCTTCACTGTCATGGCCTTCTATCCAGACCCTGTTACCTGCTGGGACACTCAATTTGCCATTGTTTGTGGAGTGTCACACTGTATTACCCACATAATGTGGAATGTTTCCGCCAGGCGCAGCAGTGCCCATGCTGGCATTCTCTGTGGCTACTTCTTGGCAACGGGGCCTGCACTTACCCTGCCCTGCCATCCCCCTGAGAGCCCACCAGTCAAGCTTTGAAATCTCTATTGAGACCTCTGATGCTGCCTCTCCCCTTCTGAGCTCCAAGTGGCCAAAGGGCGTGTGAATGGTGTGGGGTTGTGAAACAATTCAAGGCCGGGAATGATATCCCTTGCTCTGATGCACAGTGGGGATTGCAGCTTAGCTCTTTTCTCTTGCCCATAAGCTCATTTTCTCTCCTTCCCCACCAACTGTGTTGCCTTGAAATCTCTTCCATTTAGATCCCAGCACCTCTTTAAATGCAAATTTGTCATCTGTATCACAGCTGAAAAACATTGCTGGGTTATCACAATGCTGTAGGCCATTTGCAGCCTGCAAAACCAAACAGTCTCTTATTTTCTCAAATACTGAGACCTTTGAGATAGCAGGTTTTGTTGTATATATTTGTTCTACAGAAATGTAGGCAAGCTTCTTTCCCCAATTTGCTATGGGGAATTTTTAACCTCATTCCATTCCATATGACTCAAGTATTTTTTTTCCCACCCTCCCCCAACTCAACTCTTTCACCTGTCTTTTCCTTTCTTAGGTTGTGCAGTTCCTAAGGAGAAAAACTTGTATAGGGCTCACATATTTGCTAGTTGCTCTGTACAAAACAGATCATTTCACAGGAAAAAATCCTATGTGCAGGAAAAGGATTTGTGGCATTTGTTTATGTATTCCTGCTGCACAGAGAAATATCTGCACCTCCACACTCAAGTGGTTCTGCTCAGATCTAAGTTTACTCTTTCAAGGAAAATCAAGTCTATCTTCTTCCTACACCCATTCCTACACAGGTAGCTCTTAGGTGCAAGTCACCTTTCGGTATACTAAGGAGATCACCTTGCTCAACCTTTTTTCTGGATTCAGAGCCCAGAACAATTGCTGCTGCATTGCTAAATTTGCAGATCAGATGGATTCTTATTTTAACGAAAAGGATGTAATTAAATTGGAGCTGCCTATTCATTCAACCAAAACAAAACAAATACGTCTATTAATACAGTTCATTTACTACCTCAGATCCTTTTTTAGTAAAGTAATATTCACATAAAGATGTTATATATAACAGGTCCTGGATGTTACTGTTTAGTCAAGGATCTGTTTTGTAATATTTGAATTAATGGTCTACTGTTGTGAGTCTGAGAGCCAGCTTGGTGTAGTGGTTAAGGCACTGGACTAGAAATTAACAGGCCATGAGGAAAAAGAATCTAGTCCACCTTAGTGCCAGTCACTAATTTTTGGTCCTAGGAAGAAGAAAATGGCAAGCCACTTCTGAATAATCTTGCCAAGAAAGTTGCAAGGATGATAGGCAGTCTCCAGAAGTAAACAAAAACCTATATGTAAGTGTGAGTATGTGAATGTGTGTGCAAAAAACGGTTAATAATATTGCATCTGAAAAAAATGTAGGTACATATGATTTTGTCAAAAAACATATGGAAATGTTCATTTAGTTATTAAAAATTGAGGGATTATTCAAAATAATCCTGCATATATATTGGATTATTTCTCTTTTAGTATGAAAAGTATGTATACTTTTTTATTTCTCTTTGCGTATAATAAAATTTAAAAAGAGATTAATATAATATGCAAAAACATGATGGCACTTCTGTAGCACTTCTGTTTCACTTCTTTGGGATTAATTGCATGAAATAATAACAATAAAATGAAATTATTTTCTGTGTTTATTAAGCAATAGCAATCCAATGAGCAAACAAAAAGAAGCATCTATCTGACTGATGGCCTTTGGAAATTTGAATTCCAGCCAGGAACCTAAGAATGATTCGAGTACAGTAATGTCATAAAATGAAACATGTATCCAGTGAAGTTTTTTTTTGTAAATAATATACTCAATTATTTAGTTCTTGTAAACATTTGCTTAATTAAGTGAATTTGTTATTTTATTTAATACACATAGGGATGGCTTTACAAACTTTTTCCAACAACTTATTTATTTCGATCATTAAAATTCTGTATTTTACATTTTTTCCGATTCTTTTTCCTCATTTCTCTTACCTCTGTGTATTGCTGTATCCATAAAAATTACTGTTCTGTTTTCTATTATATATAATGTATTCTAGATGGTGATTATTTTTATTTGGAAATCTCATAATTTTTAAAACATCTTTTTCAGTAACTTTTTCAATTCTGTGAACAAAACATAGCCAATAAACTCACAAATTACAGCAATAATAATAATGCCCCATTTTAGGAGTCTTTGTAGTTCTATCCATTTTCTGTGGACTGCTGGTGTATAACTAAAGCGAAAGGACCTTCTCAGATAATGGTCAGTTCTTACCAGCAAGACAATCTTATTTTAAGGTATCTCACTTTCCACTTGGCATATATTTATCTATATTCATCCTCAGACAAAAGAAACCTGGGAATGATGACTTGCACTTACTATGAGATACTTTGGCTCTGATTTATTCAATAATTGAATGATAAAACTTTTTTTCCTCCTTGAGAAAATATATTTGGGGAAATCTTTACAGTCCTCTTGCAATTGCTTCTCTGACATATAATTTTCCTTTAATTTGTTCAGTTAGAGTATTGAGCAAATACTGTATTGTTACAGCATGGAAGTCATGTGAAGTACTAGAATTCAGTTTGTACAAAATTTTAATATGACCTAACTATGGATGTATAAGGCTGTTTTAAAAGGGTTTGAATTCACAAATTGCCTTATACAATTTTTAAGGTTTGGGTTTAGTATACGTATATGTTGCATACCAAGCAATTTGTGATTTATAAAACTATCTGAAGTATATCTGACTTACCGTGCAGAATTAATTAAATCATATTCAACCAAACATGGGGAAATGAACTATGGTTCAGCACAATATGTGAATATAATCAGTTTGAGTTTTTTCTTATGACTCATCTAACCATTTTTGGCTCTGATAGAATTGATTCTCCAAATATCAGAGCCTTCCCATGGCTGCTGCATAACATTCCAAATACTTGAAGATCACAGAAACTGAATCTTCCAGCATGTAAGAATCTTCCAATTTCTATACTCCCCATCACCTGCCCCAGCATGCCATGTGTTATACCTTTATCTAGAACAGGCCCAAAAATAGCCAAGCTGTCATCAATGGTGGTGCAGTTCCAACGTCTCCCCCGGAACTGGTGTTGGCACTCCTGAATTCCCAATTTCACACCTTCAGCCACACTGGGCATGATCTCAATGTAGTTTCGGCAGAAGCGAAGCTGTTTAGGCACTAAGCCAGGAATTGAACCACAAAGAATTGGCTGGGAGCCCAGTGATGTATATTGCTGGCCTAATGCAAGGGACCTGCAGGTAGAGAATAAATAAGTCTATATCTGACATTGGGCCTCTGACATGTGTTCCATCAATTTAAGTAGGTGCATCTCATGTAATATGTTTCTATAGGTTCTGTTCTAGAGGAATTAGTCAACTAATCTATAGCATAGTCAAGTTAGTCAAATGCTGCCTTCTTCAACTATTTCTACTTAAGATTTGTTGGACTTAATTTCACATAACACTCAGTTTAGCATAGAATCTGTAATTTACAAACTGACTCAGGACAGGTTAACTTGTTGCTAAAATATCTCAGATAGCTGTCTTTTGATATTTTTTTTCAAGTGAGCAACATTTTTCTGCGAAAATGAAGCAGGCAATATGTGGTCTTCAAGATATAGCTTCCATCATTCATCACCTTTGATTGTATTAAATAACATTGAATTGGACTTCAACAACTTCTGGATGACAACTCATTGATTGTCTTTGCAAACATAATGCAC
Organism: Acrochordus granulatus; assembly: GCA_032468055.1. NCBI lineage: Eukaryota > Metazoa > Chordata > Lepidosauria > Squamata > Acrochordidae > Acrochordus > Acrochordus granulatus. The sequence continues at coordinate 450,693 of JANHZU010001409.1, read as the reverse complement.
TGGAGTTGAGTGCCTAATTAATTAATAATTTATTCCTATTCAAAACTAATTTTCTTATTTCTGCTTTCTGAAAATTGTTTAAAATTAATAAAATTATGAAAGGAAAGAAGCAATAAGAACTGATATAGCTGATTGGAAAGAATCAATGAAAAATTAAATAAAAGATAAAGTAAATTTGGAGAAGAAAATTGAAGATGGATGTGTCAGAAGAGTCAGAAAAATATTCAGAATATTCATAGTCATATTCCTAATTAGAAAAACATTGAAATGGCTATCTTTCATTTTTACACTGAATATGATTGCTTTGAATGTTTAAATATTCAATATATTTCTTATTTCAATACAGTCCAGACAGGAAATCAGAATATTTAAATAGGAAATGATGCTAGGATTACCTCTTGCTAAATCCCAAGCTGTGCTTCTGTTAATATGTTTTCAACTGATTCTGGTGGAAAGTTGCCATTTAATTTTATATCACTGATATTAAATGGCATCATCCAATCCACTGTTCTTCACATTGACTGAAATTTTGGGGACTGAGCTCAAAATACCTTGAGTTAATGGAAATATCCCAGTGTAGTTGGGATAAGAGTTGTATAGATATCTAACCTATGTAAGCCACCAAGAGTCTTTGGAAATTGGCGGCATAGAAATATGTGTAACAAATAAATAAGAGTTACATTTAATGCCAGTGCTCTGCCTGTTGAATTTCACAGTCACACAAGCATTAATTCCAGGTAAGTAGTTCATGCCAAAAAAATCATTAAACAATTATATTGGCTTATACATTTATTATCAGTATTGTATTACAGAATGGCATAAAGATCAAAGTGCTACTACTTTTTTAGACAGCTAAAATTCAGTCATTCAAAATCTTTATTTAAAACCTGGTTGGCCCCATTACTTGAGAAATTATGAGATGGTGCTTTGGAATGAGATAACTTATCTCTTGATGTTATAAGAGATAATGATGTTATATCTTGATTTATGGCTTGGTCTATTAATAAATTACAATTTTGTTAGATGTATATTCTGCCTATTCTCTAGGAGCAAAATGTGTTGTCCATAAGAAATGTCTTTCATTTATTCCTACAGTAAGGGTCCTGCAGGGTGGGTTGGGCTGAGAGTGAGTTCCCATGGCTAAAGAACTTGAACCTGGATCTCCAGCCATAATCCAAAACTTTAATTGCAATGCCTTACTGGTTCTCAGTGGATAACAAAATATCCACCAAATTTTCTTTTTAGCCATATTGAGAACATAACTATGATATCAGCATACTAATCTGTTGATCTTCAGGGCTTATTTATTTGCTTACTAATTTGCCACTAATTTTCTCCACAGGCATAGAATATTAGAATCACATATTCATTTCATGGGAGATGATAGCAAAGCATGGATGGTACTTTAAAAAAATCTGTTCATGAAGCCAGAGGATGTTCCCCCATCTGTCTCTGAATCCTCTACAATGCACAGCAGACCTTATAGTACATGAGCTGGATTTTCTATACAAATTAGTTAGTATAACATGGATTCTTTCAAAAAAGCACTTAACAAATTAATCTTTTTCTCCTCATTCCCAGCAGAAAAAAATGCACCTTATGTAACTCTCTATTCATACTCATTTTTTCATATCCTTCCTCTCCTTTTCTGCTACCAGAATACAGTTACAAATTCTCCTCCCTCCCCATGGAAGTATATACACGCACATGCACATACTACACTTTTACAGTCTGTAAAGGAACCATTGTACATTGATGGTATTAATACTTAAATCTAGCTAAGTAGTGCTTTCTTAACTACATGGATGGTCGGTTTGTAGTAACAGAACCTGCTGCACTTCATTGTCCTGTATAGATTAAAGCATGTTGTGTTTTAATATTTGAAAAAGTCATTTTGCTAGCTGTTTAAAAAGAATGGATTATAACTTCTTGGGTGCTACTGGGCTGGTCAGATTTCTTGCCAAGGGAGCTATCCAAGAAAAAGTGCTGAATCTGAGTTTCTTTGATTTAGCATCTGCAGAATTTTATTACTTCAGTGTGCTCTATAATCTGAGCTAACAAAGCCTTAGTAATTTATATTCAATTTATATTCATCAACTATACTATCTGACTCAACTTTCCTATCCATATGTTCTTGAGATGTGATAGATTGCAATTTATATCACCCCGAGTCAACATAGATTTTCAGAGCTGTCACCCAAATGTCAAATTAAAAATCAGATAATAACTACATAACAAATTGGTAGGAGCAGTCAGAAGGGCCTCTAGAATCATCTCGTTGAAACACAGAATCTAAGAACAAAAGGAAAAAATATTTTTTAAAAAATTAACAATCTCACTACCAAAATGTGGAGGTAAATGTTTAGAATAATTTACAGATGGAAACTAAAATCAACATAATTTATATTGAGAAACAATCCAGCTGTCAACAATTTATATTTCCAAATATTATCAAATGAGTTAAATGCAGATGAATTGATAAATCCTTGCAGTAAACTTTGGAATCAAGAAGAGGCAATTGTTTGAGATTCTTTGAACACATTTGAAGGGTTGACCACATGTCCCCAATGCCAGTTTTAATAGGGAGGGGCTTACCTCACTGAAGACCTGCCCCAATAAGAATGGTCAGAAAATACCCATTTGGGAGAGGATTATGGGAATGTGATCTTTAGCCAATATCCCAGATCTTTTACTGTCTAAGAATGGGGTCCAGAGGTATTTCCTAGGAAACAAAAACAGTGCTAGGAAATAGCATTTTTATTGATTTAAAAAGCCCTCCAAAATTTGCTACTTAAATGTGAAGTGAATTGTTTCATTTTCTTGTTTTACATACCACTAGTATCAGTTGAGAACCAATAAAACATCCTGATAGTTTATTATCCTTTGACCAGAATCAATAATGTATACTTTATGGCTTAACCAACAGAAGAGAGTATTTGTAGTTCAAGGCTGAACTGTGGAGTCCCTGGTGCTCTCTGAGCTTGGTTGTATTCTTGCAGATATTTCATTACACAACTAGATAACATCATTATGTTAGAGTGGCAAATGGTGTTTGAATGTACAAGTAGCTTGCCCTATCAAGGTTAGTGATCTTGGGACACTCTCACTAACACTGACAAGGCATGCCACTGATGTATCAACAGAAAAAATCCAATTCTTTCTGGAACTGATGATGTTACCTAGTTGGGTAATGAAATGTCTACAAGAAAACAATCAAGCTCAAAAAACACCAAAGACTCCATAATTTATGGATTAGCTTCACAGGTTTTTGTCTGAATCACTAGCTTTCAGCATGTTTCACAGGATTATTAGGAGGAAAAAATGGAAATACTCCATCCTGCATCTTCTTGGAGGAAAGTTGGCCTGCAATCATGATTAATTATCCACTCCCATTCACTTGTATTGCTAGTTCTGTTTTCATCTTGCACATAATCCTCCCAAAACAATGAACTACTTTTGCCTCTTGTTTCTTTTGGATATTAATACAAGGAGACAGCAACAAATTACTCAGCCATCCATCCTCCAAAATCCATAAGGTTCCCAATAAAGAAACAGAAAGAAAAAGAATTCAGACAAATGTACACCACAATAAAGAATCCCAGGAACTCATACAATGCAGGAGGGCCATGTTAATCTACAGTAGCCAAACAACAGAAGGAATATGGTAGCATTATTTCTGGTAGCACATTTTATTAAACAGCGTACATGTTTATGAACTATAGCTCACTTCCTCAGATGCAGGAAGTGATTAATTCATGAAAGATTATAGCTTTTAATGAGTTAGCTGAAAAATTCTAATAGATTCCTGATTTTCAACAAACATACAGGCATTTCCCTCCAATATACAAAGAACAAATACTAGCAAACATCTGGACAAAAAAATAATAGGAAACAGGTGGCTCTAAACAAGTAGCCAAAAGTTGGTAGGGTATTTGGGATAATAAGGATAGCAACATTAGCTGAAAAACAAGCCAGAAATTGGCCAAACAACCTTGATCATATGTATGAAATTGTGGATCATAGCTAAATCTTGACTTGTGTCCGCAAGCCACAGCTGTATACTAGTAGTACAAAGCCAAAACTTTTTAAGGCTTAGTATAATATGTGTATTGAATAATTGAGTTTGCATAAAACAGCAGGATTTTAGCTAATTTATTTTTAAACAGATCATAAGCACATGTATTTCAGCAGAGGGAGAATGGTCTGGTTCACACATCACACTTACCCTAAAGCAAACAAACTACAACATATTTTGAGTGATAAGTTATTGGATGATGCATTTGTATGCATAGGTTAATGCTCACAGATGATCTCTTTTGGAGTTGAAAAATTAATTACAAATGTGTTATCTTCCCAACTTCATTCTTGTGGAATTTTCTTCCTCTTAGCTCTCAAATGAAAAGGGATCACATCAGCTGTTATCCTGAGTAACTTATCTTCTTTAGCTTAATTCCTCCAATTAATATGTTTATGAGCTGTTCATATCACAATACCATGCAACCACATTTTCAGTCAAGAGGGAAGTCAAGAGGGAAGTTTATATAAGTTAAACAACTGTAACAAAACAGTATCAAGCTTCAGTAATAAACCAAATTAAGACTTGTAAAATGAGAAACTACAAACTCAAAACATTCAAGCAAGAAAAAATGAAAATAGAAAATACAGCTGTTATTTTGAATCCATAATCTCAATACTAAGCTCCTAGATCATTTTTAGGATGCTTTTCTCTCTCTTTTCCAGTTCTAGTAAATTTACACACACAAGAATATAATTGATTTTGCCATTGCAACATTACAAGATATTTGATGAATGTGTGGATCAATTGCACTAAATTATATATAAAAAAGATTTTACTGTAGTTATGCTCACTGATCAACACAAATAGCAAACTTCAAGTCACGCAATATTATCTGCTAAATCCTATAATATTTATTTATCACATTTCTATGCTGCCAATTTCCGGAGACTCTTGGCGGCTTACATAGATTAGAGATTATACATTTCTTTATTTTTACCCCACCCCCTCCTTGGCTGGCTGGTGATGTTCATATCTGGGGCATCCTCTGAGACTCCTGCTCTGCCCCCCAGGACCGGTGAGTTTTTCACACCAACTTTGCTGTTCTGTTGCGCTGACTCACTGCTCCATCGATTTGCCGGCCAGCAATTTTCCCTCTGAAGGATTTCCCCATTAATCTACTTGCATTTTCACATGCTTTTGAACTGCTGGGTGAGCAGGGGCTGGAGGCGAGTGATGGGAGCTCACCCCGTCATGCGGAGCTTGCAGATTGAGCTTGCAGAGTGCCAGCCATTTCTGGTCGACATTACTGGCAGCACTAATCCTCTGCACCACCATTATGGTGATAATGCATGTATGAATAATGGAAGCAAGTTCCTTTCTTCTGTTATTACTTAATGGATTGTGGACTATCTTCTAAAATTTCTAAAATTAATTTCAGGATTGGCTCAGCTGGAATGATTGGTAAGTCTGTTTCCATCATTTTATTCTCTGCTTGCTATTGGTATGTTTGTGCATTTTCATTTGATCATACTATGAAAGGAATCTAATTATAATGCATAGTCAGAATAATATTCCTGTTTTCATGGATTTAATTAAATATCCATCAATGCTGAAAAAATGAGTAGCTAAAAACTGGGAAAAAACTCCACATATGCAGAGATAAAAAATTCATAAAAACCAAATATATAGCTGTGCTGTTCCAGAAATAAGATCAAATAGCTCTCATGGAACCTGGACATTACTGGAGAAATAGAGAAGCTGGGAATTTTTCTAGCATTCCCACTTGAATGAAGAGTTATGTCAACAGCTGCCATTGTCTAACTTCATTATAAAAACAGACAGGACAACAGGACTATCCAGCAGCCTCAGAGTCGTATACTCTGAGGACTTTCTAAAGCTTCTTTTCCTTGTGATCCTTTCCTTCCTTCCTGCAAAAAGTGCTCCTTATCAATAAAGCAACTATAGACATTATAGACATCTTTAACCCAAGTGGGTCATTTCTTTGAGAACCTCACTAGAAGTTGAGTCCCTTTGGTGGGAGGCTTCTAGCTTAAATCCCCACAGTGGAATCAGCCCACCATATAAACCATACAAAAATCATCCACATATGCATATACTGTATAAGTACAGATAGCTACAGCTATGTCAAACAGACATGTCTATGGAAATCTATGGAAACAAGTTTCTGAATAATGAATAAGGCCAATCTAAGACTATTACTAACCATCTTTCTCACCTCCCCCAACCATACTGAAATTTAAATGTATTGCCCCTAAATACCAC
>JANHZU010001409.1:403557-416607 GCA_032468055.1 Acrochordus granulatus | reverse complement strand
AAGGGGATGGCAGAGGAGGAGATGGATAGATAGCATAGTCACTGTGATGGGTGTGGGCTTGGGAAGACTCCAGGAGGCAGTGAAAGACTGGGGGGCCTGGCATAATGCAGTCCGTGGGGTTGCGAAGAGTTGGACACGACTGCGCGACTGAATAACAACAACAAATGCTCTGTTTTATGATATAAACAATAGTATATCTTCAAAGTAATAAAATTAGCATCAGTACCCACATATGTATCTTCCTTGCCATTTCTTGAGATATTACAACTATTGAGGAAGAATGGGTTAAGACCATTTGTAGAGATGCACACCAACGTCTGCTTTTAAATGTGGTACAACTGAGATTTATCAAAATAGTCACTTTAAGAAACATAAACTAGGTTCTGTATTTGACTTATTTCTTTTTTTCTGTCTTTATGGAATACAGTACGAGGTTTTATCAAACACAAATGCAAACGGAATTTCATCAAAAGCATATAAAGGCTAAGGGAATTAATATTCATATCAGTCAAAGTGCACTTAGAATGTGCATCCAATCCTGGATACATTTTAGGAAGGATACTGAAAAATTGGAGCATTTCCAGTGGGAAACAACCAAGATGATAAAGAGTCCTGGGAAGAATAATGTGTGAGGAGGAGATATTGTTTAGCCAGGAGAAGACTGTAGGGAGACATGACAACTGATTTCAAGTATTTGAAAGGCTGTTGCATAGAAGATGGAACAGCATTGTTTAGAGTGGTTCCAGAAGTCAGGACAAGAAGAAAAAAAGGATTAAAGTACAGGTAAGCAGATATCAGCTGGACACCAATAAAATTGTTCCAGTGCTAAGAGCTGCTCAAACAATGGAACAGACCGTCTTGGGAGGTCTGTTGCACTCTCTGTTGGAAGCATTTCAAAAGAGGACTGATGGCCAAGTGATGCCATAGTAGGGGATTCATACAGTGATTTATTTCAAGGTAATTTCCAATCCATGCATTTGTTCATTCTCTCTCCTCTTTAATTGTAAAAAAGCTTAAACAACTTTTTGAAAAGAATCCTGGCAACTGCTGTGTATCAAATGTGTGTTTTATTTCTTCTGCAATCAGTGTTTAAATTCTTGTGCCTTTTTCTCCCACTCACTGTATGTAAAGGACTAAAAGTAATTGCTTTTAGGTGGGAGAGATACTTTCCATCTGTCTCTTGTTATGGTAACCACCAGATATGATATCAGGCTGTTTTCTTTTAACCATGTGAGAACAAACTCTCATGGTTGAATCTTTTTAGATGCTAAATCTGAAAGAATGGGATAATTTGTTTGAATTAATTATCCTTAAACACAAATGATGTGGGCATGGTGCCTCAGCTTAATAGCCAGGCAGAGGTACTTTAAGAAAAAAAATCTATAGGGGTTGAAGCTATACATTATGTTCAGCCAAGGAAATTATCCTCTATTGTGTCACTTGAGATTAAATCTATTAGGTCTAATACAAACAATATTTTCTAAGCCTAGTTGCTGTGTATGTGCACAAAACCTGCCTTGTCCAGTATTAACTACCATGTTTTTAATCTGAATTGGAAATATTGGACAAAATATTTCATATTTTTTAATCTGTTTAATCACCATGGGAAAGAGATTGCAGAAAAAGTTCATTTGAGAGTGAAAGAGTAATCTTCTGGGCAATGATTTCCCAAATCCCACTTCACTACAATTAAAACTACTTTTATAGGAAGTAAGACTCTTTTGAAGTACAACAAACTTTGGGCATGGGTGAAGTCTCTGCAAGATCAACCCTTGCTCCTAACATGGTTCACTCAACTGTGGCTTCTCAAATATATCACAATTAGATTGGATAACATCACATACTAAACTTTAAAAAACTATTTACAAACTGTACAACAGACTAAGATGGTTGCTTTGCATTTAGTGCAAGTGTGAAGCAGGTCTGTACATTGTTCTCCCTTAAAACCTCCTGTCATGTCTGATAAGAAATACTATATAATTAGGCATGTGTGTGTTTGTGTGTGTGCATGTGCACACGCAGGTGCATTAAAATTCTATTCTGCTGCTCAGGGGAAAAGCATTTTACACACGCTCAGACAAGTACTGCCTGAAGACCCAGGGTTTCTAAAATAAAAATGACAAACTTGTTCTTCCAATTCCAAGCCACCAGTCTTGGAAAAACAGAAATGGAAAAAGTCCCAGGAAAGTGTTGCACAATGTTAAAAATCTGCCTACAAATGTACAAAAGTTGGATACTAAGAACCAGAGAAGGTCTGGGCACCTGTCCCTTTTAGTCCTTTTGAAAGATGCTTGACATAAATAAAATAGTTAGGCCTGCCATGGAGAAACTTCTAAAAACATCAGGTGACAATACTGTTATCTGCAGATGATTATACAGACAATAGGTTTTCTTTATTAGAAAGATTTAGTCCGGTCTGATTCATTTACAGGCCAATTTTAAAGCACTGATTTGTCTTCCATCTTTTGGAAACAGAGCAGAGGAAATTCAGTAGATAGGAAATGGGTGGATATGTTTCACTCAGACTTTGATTCCTAAAAGGAAGGGGAAAGAAGCAGAAAAAGGATTACTCCCACAAGTGAAGGAATGAACAAACTCCTGATATGTCTTCATTTACCATAGCATCCAAACTCGAATGAGCAATGGTTTGTAGCTTTGAGAAACCTGGATTTAGAGACTGGTTTTAGGTTGTCGTTTCCAGCTGAATGAAGGGGTGCACTACCAAATCTGGCCTGCAAGCATTCAGAGGACTATTAGATGGCACCAAAGAGAAAAACAAAACCACAACTGCCATCTTGTGGTTTTCTAGAATCTTGCAGTCCAGACTGGTAGCCATAAGAAAAATATATTAATAAGTAATCTGGCTCATTCCTGGCCCAAACTTGCTATCTCTTGGAAAATATATTTGTGTTTATTATATTTCAGAGAAAAAAAAATAAACTGAGGGTTTATTTCAAATATTTGTTTAATTTCAAATATCTCAATGACCACCACCAAATACCAAATACAGGACCTTTTTATTCAACATGAGGCAAGTTGAACTACATTAAACATGGACAAATGAACATCAGTTCAATTATGTAAGTATTCCATGAAGAATTGGCAAAGAAGGAATTTATGCTATTATTAATCTGTATAGAAATGTTAGATTTTAGGCTAAAAGTAAGACCAAGTAAACAGTATATTATCTTTCTGCCATTATATCTTGTATATTTGCATATGCACCAGCTGTCATGAAGACAAACATATTAAAATCTTTTTAAGATTACTATAAATAAAAATAAAAACATAAAATATATATCATTACAACCTGTGATTTGCTTTTTCCTCTTTTTCTTCTTGAGTGTGCATACATACTACACAGTAGATCTTGCTTTTCAGTGCACTGAATCATCTTGGAAAACATACTGAACTTTAAGTAATAACATTCAGCCAACTAAAACACAGCTTTTAGATTTTAATTAGAGATGCAAATGATCTTGCAAGTAAGCACTATCCATTAAACTTTTGGCATGAAATAATATTTTAATATTTTCTTGTTCTTTAGGTTGATTAGGCATAATGCATGTAAAACCTGAAAGCCTTGTTATAATTGCTCCTACTTCAAAAAAATAAGAATACATGCCCAACCAGAAGTCTCAGAAAACTTCTAAAAAACATTAAATAATAGCACTTCACAGCCATGTTCCCCTGACTAATCCATTTCTAAAACCTTCAAGGTAGGCCAATTGTATTTTTTAGTTGTACATCTTGTTTAATATTTCTTGGTTGTCCCCAATATATTACCAATCACCAGATGGTCTCAGAAGTTCATATTATGAGAAAGGGACAAAATTTTCCCCCAGTATTGAAATCTTCCACTAAGCAAAATATGATATCCTAATTTCTTTATTATTTGCTCAGAAAAAGTTCAGTAGCTTAGAAATAAATCAAATAGTACATTCTTATTTATTATTTGCTGTTTTTCTAAGAAATGGGGGCAGTTAATTGTGGATGTTCAAAGAATGTAAGCCAGAATGCCTTGATCTGGATTACCCATGCTGGACTTTCTTAATTCTCCTCCCCACCCCAAAAGACTCTGTTTAACAATACTTTGGACAGCACATTTACAGTGTCCCAATCCTTCCACACGCTGTATATTTGTGGACTCTTTCCAATAGTGCTTGGTGATTATAGTTATATCACGATACCTGCTTAGGCTGCAGTCATATCTCCTATGTTTATTGCCTTTCAAACAGATAGGTCTACGAGATCTAAAATTCCCAACATCACTGTGCTGTTGTGTATACAGTTATTATGATACAAATTATGTTGGAAATAGATTTTTTTCAAATGGGCAGGAATAACATTATAAGTTAACATTTTCAAAATTATAATAATGTTGGTGGCCATTTAAGTTACAGTTAATCAGTAGTCAAATGCAGCTAAGCTGTCCAGTTAGTCACTAGTTTCTAAAAATGCTTACTGGTAGAACTGTTATTTGTGAGCAACTGTTTCACAAGCCCCTATGAGAGAATGAGTGCACAGGAGTCTTCAATTTCCAATCATTCGTTCAACAACTGTTCAGAGTTATGGCAGAACTGAACAAAGGGATGTATTACTGAAGTCTGAAGTTCTGTCTGTTGCAGCTCCCCTGTGGTTACATGATCAAAATTTGAGCACTTGGCAGCCCACCTGCAATTATGACCACAGGGACCCTTCAATGACCCCCACCTGCCTACCTCCCCCTCACTATGTTCTTTAGGTCCCCTTCCATCCTGTGCTCTGCCACCCCAGCTAACATTTACCATCTTTTAGCCCCTGCTGCCAAGAAACAGCCAACAGGGCCTTTCATGCCATAAAAGCCCCTAGGCAATGCACTGCTCAGCCAGGCTGGGGCTGGACTTCCTGGCATGCTGCAGCTCTGGGGCTACTTCTTGCTTGTTTGCTTGCTTTTTATGACACCCCAAGCTGGGACTGGGCTTCCTGGGGCATTCTGGATCTAGGGCTGCTTCTTTCCTGCTTTCTGTTCTTGCAGTGCAGCAGGAAGCCCAGCCCCAGCCTGGGAGGTCGTAAGTTGCAGAAGCAAGAAGCAATCAAGCAGCAGCCCCAGATCCACAGCAGCAAAAAGCCCCACCACACTGCGGGGAAAAAAAGTGGAGCTCCAGAGCTGCAGCATGCCAAAAAGCCCTTTGCTTTTTTTTTTTTTGCAACGTGAAGGGGCTTTTGGGGGCCACAGTTCTAGAGCTGCTTTCAGCATTTTTTCACAATGCAAAGACGTTTTTGGTGCTGCGATTCTTTTGGCTTTTTTCCCCCCACAACCAAAGCTACTGCTCTCCCCCAGCCTGGCTCAGCATCCAGCCCAGGGACATTTTGTCAGCAGCAGTAGCAAGCTTTTCCTTTTAAAAATGAAGGATAATTCTTCACTATTCAATTGAAGGTTATCCATATAATCTTCATATGGGATCCTAAATAATCTTGATACCAAAAAAAGGTACCAATACTGGGAATAATATACATTTTTATAACATGGAAATCTATAAGCACAATGGCAAGGAAAAGGCAATATGTTAAAAGATAGGCAGATGGTATTATCACACATATCTTTAACTGGTTGATGCTAACCCTCCTTAAAAATAAAGAATACTGTAATATTCTAGTACTGAAGGGTACAGTGGAGAAAATCACATTTGCTCAACAATTCTATTATGATTTGCAAACAAGGAAAATGCAATGGGATATTGGGGTGCAAATGGCATGCTGCAAAACAATATCTAAACATTGTGCTACAAACCTCTCCTGAGAAAGCCCTTGATTGTTTCTTCTTTTTTCAATGCAGTGCTGCAGCAGTATATACTCTAAAACTACACAAATGAATCCTGAATTCCCATGGCCGACTTTTGCCTAATGTCTGCACCATTAAAAGTTTCTTTTCACAGTGCTTGGGGAAGAAGAATGAAGATTTGGTACTAACACTTTTTTAAAATCTGAGCAAGGATGCCTTTGGAGGGACAGCTCCCAGCTCCACTAGTCAGTGAGAAGGTCTGATTTCTTCTTAGTGGGGCATGTTAAACAGTGCTGGGAAAATATGGAAGGTTAAAATGAAAAACCAGAAGGAGCAGCGGAATGCAAAGTCCTATCTGACGCAACTTTTCAAGAGTTAGTTCAAGGACAGCTGAGCAAATAGGCCAGGACAGACTTAAATGTATGCTCTCCTAATGAATTTAGGATTCAGGGTGGCTCAGCTAACCTAATGTTCTGAATTGGCCCAACAAACTTAAACGTAACCTGATTCTGCTGATTAGGTTTGCATAACATTAGAAGCTAGAATGAGGCTGGCTAGTTTGTGGTTGGGTAAATGATGCAAGCACAAATGCTTCCTGTGTTGTGCAGTGATCATTGCTATTTCCTATGCGAGAGGGAACAAGGCACTTGTCAAACTCAAATTACTACAACTAGTCTGCAATTCCCTATAATACACTGGCCTAATGAGGGAAGTACCCCACTGACTAAGGGCGCCATCTGAATTCTTATATCCACCTGGACTCTAGCTCGATAGCCAGTGCTCTTAACCGAGCTGTGGCCATGGCCAGAAAGATTGTCGGGCGTGGCCCGAGGGTCCACGAGAGATCCCTGCACCACGCATTCCCAGGGGTGAGCCGCACCTTTAGCGGCCCTTTGCCCTCATCCTCTAATTCGGAGGCGGGACCGAGGGAGGGCGTCCCTTGCCCGCCCAGGTGCCTTTTTAAAGTGATGCGGAGCACCGGGCGATGAGAGCGCAGCGCCATGCCTAGCCAGAGAAGCGGCGGATCGCGACGCAGAAGCCGCAGCCGAAGAAGCCGGCATCATGCCCCTGCCGCCGGGGGAGACCGCGCCGCTGCCTCCCGTGCGCGCTTCTCTAGTCGCCGCTGCCGCCACTTATTGCCTGCTGGTGCTGCAAGTGGACGCTTATTTCGGGTCAGCGGCGTTTTCTCCTTTTGACAGGGCTTCTTTTTTCGGACGTGGGCGCCTCTTCTCTAATTTTCGATTACATCTTTTCTACGCAGGTGTTCTCTCGTCCCCCCTCCCTCTTCGCTTGACTTCTGTTTCTATACATTTTTTGTTCTGTATTCCTTTTTTCTTTCATTTTTTTCTTTTACCTAACCCTTTCTTATTCTGGTTGATTCCCATTTTTTTCTTTGCCTTTGCTCGGATTTCTAAAGCAGAAAGGAGGGAAATCCGAGCAAAGGCAAAGAAAAAAATGGGAATCAACCAGAATAAGAAGGGGTTAGGTAAAAGAAAAAAAGCAATACAGAACAAAAAATGGATTTTCCAAGTGATCTTTTTCCTTTTTATTTCTTGCTCTCTTTTGCTCTCTTTGCTTCAGATGGCAAAGCTAAGTCGTCTTAACAGATGCTGGACTGACTTCCAAGTGACAGCCAACATGCCCAAAGTTGCCCTGTCCCTTCTGTCCTGTTGGTCTTGATTGATTCATGCCCCTCTTTCCTTATCTCTTTCTCTTTGGTTTTCTGCAATCCAGTAAGACATTCTACTTGGATACATTTATTTATTTATTTGATATGCTGCCAAAGTCCAGAGACTCTTGGTGGCTAACAAAACATAGATGCAGTCCTAAATATTACCTTACAGCTCTTTCTCTTCAGAGACTTTTGCTTTGAAAAAAGTTGCTATATCTTAATTGCAAGCCATTTGCATTGCCTGGCTTACAGTTATGCTGCAGTGTCTCCACAAACTCAGCTCAAATGTCATGGAAATATTACAGGAGAGAGCATCGGTTTGATTGACTGGAAGTGATCCCTCACATCTTCCTCTGTGACTCTCTAGATGATAAATGTTCTTTGCAACAGATCCACTGCAAGCTCAAGCTCTTGCAGGTTGCATTTGCTGAACTGCAGTGCATAGTCGATAGAAAACAGATGAGGCTTTATGGGAGACCTGAGGCAAGACCCGATCATATATATTGCAAGCTCTTTGGGGGGTATAGGTAAAGGTTTATACATTTCTCAGTACAGCTTGCGTGTAGATGTCAGCCTTTAAGGTTTCTAGCATGTTCTGTGTTTTATTTCTATGATTTCGAAATTGTATTTCATTTAAACTTGGCCTTTAATAGATTTTTCTCAAGATATGCAGAAAAATCTCCAATGCCCTCCAAGTTTTGGAAGTTTTGCTGAACACACTCACTGGAATAAGGAGCAATTTGGTCTTGAAATGATAGGTTGATCTATCATTTAGGTTGATCAGTATGTGTTATCTGCTATGAATTCCAGCATTGGAAGGGAGGACCAGAATCTTGTGATTAAATATACTATTGATATTCTGTTGATCTCCTGACTAATTAGAACACCTTGTAATTTCAGAGGATCCCTAAGCATGTTGAAATCTGAATCTAGACTTACATTGTTGCATCTTTTTATTCTTCATTACACGCTAGAGGCCATGACATAATATAATCTCAGGAGTTTGGGATGATACATATATTGCATCTTATTGTAAGGATGCATGTATTTATGTCTTGCAATGCAGGCATTTGAAATTCTGGATTTTTTAAGATTTGAATTTCAAGATATTTTATTTGCATAAAAATTTGCATTCTGGCTCAAGATTGCAATAATACAAATGCTTACCTGAAAGATAAACTCTGTTTTAATCATTGAAGCTTATTTATGAAGGATTAAGATTGAATTATAATATTCCAAAAGTTCTCAAGAGATACATCAGTAAAATACTGTATACATCTAATTTTTCTTGATGATCAATGGAAAGATAGTAATCTGTGAATTCTTGTATAGTACCTGAAATTTGTATTTATAGTTTTACTTTTCAAATATCAAGCCATTTTGCAAAATACAGACCAATTCTTTCACTGGTTTAAATGCCTAACTCTGTCTCATTACTTAATTAAAAAATAGTGTTGCTATTTTTTAGTAAACCAGGAAGCAGAGTTCAGTTTGTCAATAGAGAGCAGCCCATGGCACAATCCATGTTTTTGTCCACTATTAGTTCTTTTATTCTATATTAATTTTATCTTCTCTGCCTTGGCAATTTATATGTTTCAGTGCAATTCTTCAGTTCCCCCAAGATAGTCAGATGTGTTTTACAAATGCTGAAAAGTGAGTTTATTTAGATAAGTAATAATCAGGATATTTTTCTATCTACTTGCAACATATTAAACTACTGTTAGTTATGCTTTCCTGAAGAAACTACAGTTGGTTCTTGAAACACATCAAGACACAAACCATAGTTTATAAACCATCTTGGTTGAGTCATATAATGCCAAAACTTAAGCCTCACTGTGGTTTACTGCAGTGTATAAATCCAGACAATTATTTCAGAAATTCACATAAATTATAGTTTGGGCTCTAGAAGGCTTTATTATGTATTTATCCTGTTCCATAGATTTTCAACGATCCAAATGTAAATGATCCAAATATTCACATGTAACTATAGTATGCTTCTGTACTGTTTCTTCCATCTTTTTTTCTTTCCACAAATATAAAACTGTGTAAATGCTTTTCCTTATAGGCAAAAGCTGTTAGAGGCTACTAAGCCTCCATATGTGATTTATGGGCAAGTTTGAAATGCTGGTGTTCTTTGGAATACAAATAATATTGTTATATGGAATCCCAAATCAGGAAGCAGACTCAGTGTATTTGAAATCACTAAGACTTAAGTTAGTCTTTTACATACATTCTACTAATGTCAATAAATGAATTCCTATTAGGACCAATTCTGGATCTGACCTAAGGATGCCAGCTTTATTATGCAGAATTTTACAGAAACGGCTGCTTCTCTCCTTCCAACAAGAGATCTTTGCAGTTGTAGTCAAACTTAACAGCAATCTAGGTACTCTTTAAATCAGTGTTTCTCAAACTTGGCAGCTTGAAGATGTGTGGACCAGCTCCTGGAATTCCCCAGCCAGTAGAGAGGCTATCTTTTTAGCATCCTCCAGGTATGTTGGGACTGCATGTTTTGACATGCTGATTGGGAATTTTAGGAATAATAACATATCGAAGAAGGCTGCTTAGGAGACTCCTGTCACAGCATCTCTTGCTGGGATGGTGTATCTGCCTCTGCCTGTATTTTGGATCAGAAAAAAAATAATTTTTTCTCCTTTCAGGAAGCGCATGTGCATGTCTCTGCTTTATCAAGCAAGAGATCATACTCTGTTTCCCTCCCATCTATCACTTATTTAATGAAAAACAAATACTGATTATTGCTTTAGATTGATTTGGTTGCTTAAACAACTAAAGGGAACAGCAAACTTGCAACAACTGTGTTCCTTTGGTTGATAAAACATTTTACCCCAGTTCTTTATGGGAACTGCAGCATACTTTGGGTGAATTTCCTGTTTGCTATATCAGCCTTCCCATACAAGGACCAGCCACAAATAAATGCTGGAATTTCTAGATTGTACTTTCTGTTCCTGAATGCCAATGAATGGGCCTCTTAATGCTCTTTGTCAGCACTAACCAATTCAGATAGTTTTAAAAGTAAACCTGTAAGTTCAAGGAAGGTTACTCTCTGTAGTCATGACTATTGCAGAACCACTGGCAGCTTGCCTAAAAAACCATTACTGGGAATTAATTGGAGTGAGCTTCCCAAATGAATCTGGTTGGCCCCTCTGAGACAAAGGATAGAATTAATTAATGAGCCTGCAGATATTGGCAGCCCAGGTCTTTCTTTGACCTATGGCTTCAAGAAACCTGGTTGTGCTGAGCTCCAGTAGCACCTGTAGTGGACAAGTAGGGCTGATGGAGAAAGGAGTCACCTTCTCCTTCTCTGATGCTCCAGAGGCTGCCACTGTTTGGGCAATAGCAGCAGTGTCATCTCCAGTTACCCCTTTCTCCTCTTTGTCTGGAAGGGACAAGTCATTGTCTGCTACAGTGGATGCAGCTTTGTGACCCTCCTCATCCTCCACTGTTGCAGTCTGGTGAAGAACCTCTCTTTTGCTCTTGTCACCACGGAGGAAGGAGGCTGCATCTGAGAGAACTTGCTCTTTCAGCCCAAATAACTCTTCTGATGCACTGTTCTAAATGTGGAGCTACATTACAGGATTTGTTGGATGATCTGGAGGAGTTGGCAGCAGAGGAGGAAAGCAGTACATCTGCATTTTATTCTATAACCTTGACTCAGAGTTTTCTGGACATATGTGGGAAAGGGAGGAGGACTGAGGCTGACATGGGAGGTGATGTAGAGACTAAGGAAGATTACCTTGACAGACATATACAAGATTTGTTGTTAGGGTGATGAGGGTTAATATATATATATAAAGTCTACAAAAAACACCTACATGAGCGCCTCAAACATACATCTCCCCAATTCACTGATAAAGATTCTGTTTTTATAACCAATCTCAATAAAATCAAAATCTCAACCAATCTCTTCATTCTGTGAAGTTGATGTCTTGGTCTGGTCTTCCTGATGGGGCTGACAACCAAACAGAATGCTAAACTCGATGAACCTCATATGTCCTGTGGGATACTGCTTCTTGAGGATGAAGGGAACTGAACTACAACACATCTGAATGTACTAAAATTTCAGAACATCAGTTCAGGGCTCAAAGCCACCTGTCTGTCTGTCTGTCTATATATATGCAGTTTACAAATAAAATATAAAGTATATAAATGGGTTTCCCAACAGAGAAATGGATGATAACTAGCAAAATTGAAAGCTATTGATGAAATGGGTGCAGAAAGTTAGAAAACACTTTTTAGAATAAGGAACTTGGGACAAGATATTGGAGGTTAGATTTAAATAATAGGACCTGTTGAACAGAATTCTATATACTAGAGGGGCTCATAAATTTGTATTTTAAATCATACGTCATCAAGTATAGCTGAGATAGACAAACCAGGCCAATATCCTATTAAACAATAATTTTCTAATACAGTGGTACCTCACAAGACGAGAAACTTGCAGGATGAGCAAAAAATTGAATCAAAATTATTCTGCTAGATGAGCCGCAACTCACAAAACGAGGAAACTTCGTGCCATATCATCATCAGTAAGCGCGCTCTGTATTTCCCATTCAGGCAACTCTGTGCGCGCGTTCTGCCGACTCTGCCTCGTGCTTTACTCCATTGTTACAGACAGCAACCCCATGCGAGGGTTCTGCTGACGCAGCAAGTGCACGTGCGCATTCTGCCGACTCTGCCTCGCACAGTTTACTCCATTCCCATGTGGGCGGCAGCACGCATGCATTCTGCCTATGCTGCCACATGGTGGCAGGTCGACACTCCTGATCGCAGTGAGCACCGCGCGATGAGCTCACGTGGGAAATGTCCCAACGGAGATTTCTCTCTCCTCTCTCGCTGCGTAAACAGTGTAAATTTTGTGAAAGGCATTCAAGAGAGAGAACTCAGGAGACTCCCGATTCAATCTCCAGGAAGTCCCCTCCCCCTCCTCTCCTCTCCTCTGCGCCGGGATACAGTGGTGCCTCACAAGATGAGTAACTCTCAGGACGAGAAACTCGCAGGACAAGCAAAAAATGTAATCAAAAAATATTCCACTAGACGAGCCGCTATGAGACGAGGAAACTTTGTGCCAAACCTTGCGCGTCATCAGTAAGCATGCTCTGTATTTCTCATTCAGGCAACTCTGCGCGAGAGTTCTGCCGACTCTTACCTCGTGTTTTACTCTATTGTTGCAGACAGCAACCCCGTGTGCACGTTCTGCTAACGCAGCAAGCGTGCGTCTATTCTACCATCTCTCCTCTCGCGTGGTTTACTCCACTGCCGTACCGAAAGCCGCGCCCATGCGTTCTACCATCTCTCCTCTCACGCAGTTTACTCCATTGCCATGCAGGCAACAGCACGCATGCGTTCTACCATCTCTCCTTTCGCGCGGTTTACTCCATTGCCATACTAGAAGCCGCGTGCGTACGTTCTACCATCCCTCTAGTGTGGTTTACTCCATTGCCATGCAGGCAGCAGTGCGCGTGCGTGCGTTCTGCCTACGTTCCTGATCGCAATGAGCATCACGCGATCAGCTCACGTGGGAAATCTCCCAATGGAGCTCTCCTCTCTTGCTGTGTAAACAGCGTAAATTAAGTGAAAGGCATTCAAGAGAGAG